>JAQJVL010002663.1:0-87359 GCA_035578905.1 Stictocephala bisonia | reverse complement strand
TGAGGCGTATATAAGCCATCATTGACCTAGCTAGTAAAAAATAAATATTATACCTAGAAGACATTAATTATAATATATTACCATTAAAGAAATATTAGCTAAAACCAAATAAACTTGCAAATTGATCATCACTTTAACAAGTTATCTTGAACTAGGTTTCATAAATCCACACAACCCTAAGCGATGAGATATGATTGTTTATCATTCTACAGAACTTTTCTGACATAATATGGTACAATAAAATTGAATAAATCTATAAGAAATGTCAGTTAAATATTACTATTTAAAATATCGTTAGTTAGCTATAGTATAGTACAAGTTTATATCATTATATTTTTTACACATATTTTATGCCAAGTGAAGAGAAAAGCTTAGTACGTTTGCCAGCAGATAGAAGTTAGAGAGTATTGGATACGTGACTTTACCTTCAATACATACCTGTCAAACATTTTAGTAAGCAGATATATTGAATTTAATTTATGAACAAAAAACATCATAAAAGGTTTTAATTCTGTTTTATGTTGTTTATGATACGAGATTAAATAATAAAAAAGGAACATTTTAATTAAAGCATTTTTTTATTCAAAAACAGGCAAATATGTTATCAGGTAATATAAGAGTATAAATGCGTATAAGAGTATAAATGCTAATCAGTATCAGCGAAGGAAAAGACGAAAAAACGTAATGTACGAGTGTTTTAATATTTATTTTACACAACTTGTAGATAAAAATAATATATTTCGTTTTAACTGATTTCTCAGTTTGGGGGAAGGGAGCTAATTATAGTTTAATGGATCACAGAGAATAAAGAAAACGAGGCCACATCTAATAGTACGCTGAATGGGTGTCAAATTATAGTAATATGAAAGGTCGAGACGTTAGTTTTTAAGTTCTCTGTGCGAATAGTAGGCCAGCTCAGTCTCTCCCATATTCCCCTCCAAATCCTGAAGGATAAACGTAGAAGTTAATTACTTATACAAATTATTATCACCATGTAAACATTCTCTATTTATGCTTTGGGTAAGATACCCTTAGTACGCTTTGCAGTATTTATCATGTTTACAAATAAAATGTTCACAAAATTCTGTCATGGTACCCCCTGTTTTTAAAACACCCCTTAATATAAAGATTTAATAATAATTAAAAGAAATAATTTTGAGTCTTTTAAGTAGGGTGTACTTCTAAGCAAAGCTTCTGCAGTTGCCAAATTTACACTTAATATTCGAGTTGGCTGGTCTGAAACACCCTGTATGTTGTATTTATATACTAGTCACAATACTATAATTTAATGTATAAATATTTAATTCAAGAAAATAACTTTATTGGGGTATTTTACAATATTGAATAATTTAACCTAATACATCTATTCATTACTGATTATTAAATATACAGCACATACATTACAAGGTGCATTCGTCATTTTACGACACATTTTCCGTTTTAGCTGTGGGCTTTTTTTAAAAGTCTCATGTTACAACACGTCAAAACCCCTAATACTGATTAAACTCTGATCAACTATAGATTCTCATAATCTATTATGAATAGCCATAAACACTAAAATTATGTAAAGTAATTATAAATTAGATTCTAATTTATTACAACTCCCTAAACATGATTAAATAACAATAATATAAAAACTAAATAAAGCATTCAATTATGTTATTAGGTCCCCACTATGGATCCAGGTAAATTGGTTTATTTATGAAAATGAATGCTTATCGCTCCATAAATGTTCAGGATTAACCTATATAAATAATTATAGTTAATTATAAATTGTAAAACAGAATCAATTATAATAATGTAATTGGTAAACGTGACATAACTAGGCAGCCAGGAAAATTGAACATATAAATTTATTATCTATTTCACCAACGACCTACCTATATGATTTTTGTGTTTAATTTCCAGTTCAGTAAATTCTAATAGGTAGTATCAGGTATGTAATTTACCGGTAACTGGAAGAGTAGATACCATTGCAAATATATTCTATAAGGAATTATTGAACCTAGATTCTATCACGTACTTTCCGCACTTGTGGTTAGTTGTATAAGCAAGATAATGTCATGCATTATGATCTAATGCTGGTGTGATTGAATGAAGATGGAAATGGTGAAGACTGAGCAATTCAATATGTTTCTTGTCAATCTGGTATTAACAGCACAACAGCGTCATTTCCTCATTCATTGCACATTTAAACAAACGAACAGTATATTATTCTATCTACCACTACCTCTATTTACTAATGTGTTCGTCAATATTCAACATAACAAATGTTATTTTGCACTATCCCTTGCAAGCCGTACCATATCGTCTTCATATTCTCCCTTCCATCTGCAACACAATCCTCGTAAATTAAATCTGTTTTATTAATATTTATAGTTCTGCAGCTCTAATGGCTTTACTTGTTCACTTTTCCCTAAACCTAACTTTCGAAAATGTATTCGACATCTCTCTAATCTTTCTTCAGTTCTTGATGGAAACTATTGAAACTTGGGTAGCATTTACCAACTGATCGTTTTGTTATGCCTCAGTTTAAGTTGCAATCGATATCATAGAACGAATCATAATTGAGAACGTGTATGATTATTAGGTGGGTCACTATGCGACGGTCTTGGCAAATCTGTCAGGCACACTTTTAAAGCTTTTAACGGAATTAGGGTTAAAAGGTAACACCGTTGTACATTCCCACTAAATAGGTGTTTTTAAGTTAAATGTGTCTGGAAATGAAGTTGCACTGCTTTGCTTGCATTGCCGGTCCGGATACTCATTCATTTTCCTTTTAAGCACCGATATTGCTTAAAGTTGATACGCCTTAACGGATGTTTTAGGTACTAGTGCTGGTAATTCAAATACTGTGAGTAGTTGGATTTGCCAGTTCTGGAACAACATCTGATTCAGCATTTTGTTTCAGTTTGTTTCAGCATTTTGTGATGGAAAGAAGTGATGCCTTGGGGGCCTGTGAAGTTATAGGTGGGACCTCATGGGTAATTGTGACGTCATCGGTGGGTTGACGTCATGTGTTATTGTGACGTCATGGGTGGGTGTGACGTCATAGGTGGGGTATGTGGTCATTTGTGGGTGTGACGTCATGGGTGGGTGTAAAGTGGGTGAAGGTCAATGTGGTTGTTTTTTAATGGCTTCTTGAACAGAAGGTTTTCGGTGTAAGAAGTCTATTTTGATTTAAATTATTTATTTACAAATCAAACTTACGAACTATATAGTTTTTGTTCGAACTATTTTGACTGGTGCTACGTCACTTCCTTTCAAGTCGGTTATCAGTTTATTGTAAACTTCTTCTCCACACTCTCTACGACCTATGCTTTCAAGTAAAAGAATAAAAGAGTTGTCATAAATATGTCTTACAGAATTACAAAATACAAATCGATTGCATTTCATTCTGTACGAATCTGTTTATAAATATCTGAGATATTAAACAATAACTAAATATTTTGACACAGCAAGGAATTGCAGCGTATTTTAAACAATGTCTTAATATACTTATAAGATAGAAATACAATGCATTTTGTTTTGAATAATTTTTTTTTCAAAATAAAATGTTATCAAAGTTTTAGGAATGTTTTACATTAGATATAGCAAAGTATTGAGTACTATCTTATTAAATTAGTACCTAAAAATGATTGCACTTTGTTTCGTAAGAATCGGTTCATAAATAACGAATAAATTGAATAGTAGCTAAAATTGCTGACTCAGCTCAGCACGTGATTGTTACTTGTTCGAATGTGTGGTTTTGTATACCCACTGAATACAAATAGATTGCAACTTGTTTCCTTCAATTGGTCCATAATTTAAAAATTGTTGAAGTTTTAAAATAAATGATACTCAGTAGTTATACCCTATAAATGTGTTGTCTGTCATAGAAAGATTATATACAAATTGATAGCAAGTTGTTTGGTACAAATCTGTATGAAGTAACCGCAACATTAAGGAAAAAGCAAAAATGCTGACGCAGCTAAAAAAAAAGTCAATTTGAACCGGTTTGAACGTGACTGTAGCGTATTTAAATGTGTGGATGTATTTACTTATAGGATACATGTAGATTGAAACTAGTTAAAATGTTCTCTATCTAGAATTAATAAAATTATTAATGTTTTTTTATTTGATACGCAATATATACAATCTATAAGTGAGTACAAAACATAGACACAATAAATACAAATGTATAGCAAGTTGTTTGGTATAGTTCGGTTCATAAACAACTGTAAAATCACAAACACTCTGTAACGTAGCCGGAAGGAGTAGCTCAGGGACAATTAGCAGGCTCCCCATACCAACAGAGTACTTTACAGAACCCTACACCACCAACCAATATTTCACCATTTCCCAGCAACAATTAGCCACCTCTTATACAACCCACTACTGACGACACACTACCACATCCCCCTCTCACCCACTTCTCAAAGCTTAGTCACCTCTCATTCCTGTTTCACCCTCAGTTAGCTCTATAAAGATTTTAATTTTCCATGTTTTTCCTTTGTCTGTGTGTTTCAGGGACCATGTTTCCTTGGGACCTTATTTCCGGAGACCCGAGCTGCCTGCTTGCCTCGTACAGTCACGATTAGTTTTACCCTATTACCCTTCATCTACCTGTCCCAGGCTGAAGAGGCCCTAGTGCCTACAGCAGCCATAGCTCTCAGCTACACCTTCACGATCCGATTCCTCCAGGCCTGGAGACATCGAACCAGCCAGTAGGAGGACAACAAGAAGCCCCGCGACCAACAGCAGGTGGAAGACGCTGGCCGAGCCCTTGGCAACATCTCGGGGGGCGTGGCTGCCGGCAGGGATCTGGCCTGCCTATGCAGCGGCTCCGACTAGCCAGTTCACCGGCAGAGAGCGCAATTGTCGCCTCGGGGACCTGCGCAGGCCCAGCGGGTTTGCCTGGTCAGTTGACGCCGGGAGCTGTGATTTCTGCCTAGCTTGACTTAAACTTAAGCAACAAACAATTTAGTTTGAATAAAACGGCCTTTTTAAAGGGCTATTGTACATATCAACAATAGTACTAAATCCTATCAGGAATATCTTCCTATGAACATTCTTACTCTATTGCAAAGACTATCATGTGATAAGTAATATAATGAACAGTTTTCACATATGACAAAATAGAATTCAACACTAATTCAAACTAGAGATGGGCCAAAAAGAACGGAACAGTCTTATTGGAACTGTTCTCTAGAGTTAGTTGTTCTGTTCCGGAACAGTTCACCAGAAATGACTGTTCCGGAACAGTTTGCTGAAGACGGACTCGTTTGAGTCACACATACGCAGTTCACCAGAAATAGAAATGACTGTTCCGGAACAGTTTGCTGAAGACGGACTCGTTTGAGTCACACATACGCAGTTAACCAGAAATAGAAATGACTGTTCCGGAACAGTTTGCTGAAGACGGACTCGTTGAAGACTAACTCGACACACATCCGGCCAATAAACAATGAATAGTTTAAACTAATCCGATTCTTAGTATAATTCGCTTTACCATATTACTCATAGTAAATTAACGTTTTGATTTTGTTATTTTATCTACTATTTTTGTTTGTATGTACCTCTTCATCATTATATTAGTTTTCTAAAATATGTATTGAATTTAAACATGGGAACTCATTTTTACAATTTTACTTTCTTGTCTGTTGGGTTATCAATAGACTTTTTCTTTTGTCCAAACAGTTGTATATAAGTATATATGTATTTTATAACTATTCTGAATTCTGCAAATAATAGGCCTGATGTTGTATTATAAAAATAATGTATAGTTTTTATTATATTTGCTGTACTTTCATGTTTTTTTTTTTTTTTTTTTTTTTTTTTTTTATTTAGGAAATAATGGTATGTCTTAGTACTATAATTTACTTTACCATATTATTGATGGTAAATTTACGTTTTGATTTTGTTATTTTATCTACTATTTTTGTTTTTCTGTAGCTGTTCATTATTATATTAATTTTCTAAAATATTTATTGAATTTAAATATGTTAACTAATTTGTACAATGTTACTTTCATGTCTTTTGGATGATTAATTCATAAATGGATGATTAATTAATTGTCTGGCATTCTCATTTGTCCAACCAGTTTTGTATAATTATAAATGTATTAAAAGCAAGAATTTATCCAAATATGATTGATTTAACCCACTTTAGAAATATAATTGTTTTTTTTTTTTTTTTTGGCAGAGAAATGTTTTTACCCTTAGACTCAGGGTTCCAAACGATTCCGAACACTCAGGAGTTGGATGAATCTAGCTGGTCTTGGTTACAATCTGACTGTTCTTCATAAACTGTTCCGGAACAGCTTTACGGAACAGTTCAATTCCTGGAGTTGTTCCGGTTCCGACTGTTCCGGAAATTAACTGTTCTTGCCCATCTCTAATTCAAACACATGTTAGTAATTTCACAAGGCTTGCTTCTATTGTGAAATTACTTGTAACAATACATGATTATTTTTCGTATTTTAACACATTACTTTCTCTTATCAAGCAAACAAGTAACATAACTGATATAATCAAGGACTTTAGTCAGTACGAATCAAAATTATTTTACTTGTCATTGTTTGACTGTGTTTCATTGGTCACTTAGTCTGAAATTAAATATTTTTAGATGGTTATTAGTAATAATGATAGTATCTCGAATGTGCAGGCTATACGGAGTCCCAAATATATTTTTAATGGTTGTTTCAATACAGCTTCTTTTTTTAACTATAATGAATTACTGTGAAAGATAGTTTAGGTTTGCAAGTCACTGTTGTATATTACAAGTTTACATATTTTAACTAAAGAGCTTAGATAAACATATATTTGTAAACGATATGATTTATTTTTTGATGTTTACGATAAATTTTCGATAGTACTTTTGAAGGAACTGAGAATAATATTAATACTAGGAGGAAATATATTTATATTTCAACACATTTTAACTATAACTTGGGAGCAAGTTCGCAATTCGGTAAGCAAAGTAAAAGATGAACATTGGCCCTTTATTTTATAACAGATTCAACTATTTAGAGTGGTGACTGTACAGTGTAATGGCTTATCGATGACAGTTTGGTATCGAAGTCGAATAAAAGCATATATTAACTTTTGGTGGTCCACCTGTAACGGTTTAAAATAAATCAAAGTAAAGGAATTAATAATATTTGCAAGTAGTAAAACACAACACGGTTAAAAGTATAAGAAGTAAAAAATTACATAAAATACGACGAAAACATAGAAATAATTATTTAGGTTAGCACTGGTGCAGTAAAAAAATTAATATATAAGCCAAACATAGTGAATTATTTTATTTTCCACATTTCATTGAATGATGCGTTCACTAATTTATTACCTTCCTCTAATTAACAGTTCAAAACTTATTAATTTGTCTTCATTAATCATATAAAAGTAATTTGGTGGTTTTTTTTTCTGTATTACATGCGAATTATTCAGAGACATGTAGTATTATACAATTACTATATTTCTTCGAACAATTGAACATGTTTATTGCATAATGTAAATGTTCCTAACAATGTGACGCTAAACCTAGAGAAAACGATTTTTGTAAACTTATAAAAAGCTTTTATAATTTACTTTTAAATCCAAAAAATTCTGTTTCTTATACTATTTGCTCAGTATTATGAAGTTGATTGATCATTTAACATAAAATAACAATAATATTGATCCGTCAAGTAATAATCCGTCAATAAAGGTTAAGCCACACATATTAAATTCGTTGAGCCACAATATTTATGTAAAGTATCAAGTAAATTATTTGTTAAACAGTTTTAGATATCGACTCTCAGTGAATTTAAGCTCTGTCCGTTCATATCATACAACACATATTTATATAAGGTTTGTTTAAAGTATACATTATTTTATGTTTTACTCAAATAAGAGGTTAAATTAGCTATTGAATGGGAATGCTATTGAGTGTATGAGTGTAAACAGATTCCCTAAATGCCTGGGATATATATGTATAATCCTTGTTGTATATTGAATCAACAGATAATTGTATCTGGTTTGGTTTACTGACCACACATGTGATAATGGTAGCCAACCCAAGTGTGAACACCGATTATTCAGTTGAAATTACATGATTATTAGCTTATGAACATCGTGGTGATACCAATAACTGATTACATAATATCTAACTACATGAATTATGTTAGTAATCACATCACGTTTGAAAGTTTGTGTTAACAGGTTTTTTAAAGTTTGTGTTAACAGGTTTTTGAAAGTTTGTGTTAACAGGTTATTTAAAGTCTTTAGAGTAGTAAAATACTTCTTTGGGATAAAATTTCTAAAGTGGTGAAAGCACCACAATTGTATGTATGATAACAATTGAAAATCTTTAAACTTGTAATTATTAGAGATTATAAATCACTAGCCGCTTGATGTATTTACTGTAGGAGAATCATATTTAAAGTTCTACCTTTTATGCTTCAGCGAAATAGATTTTGTAGAGTATTTTCTGAAAATTAATTGAAGTTTATGCATTTTCATGAGATAGATGAAACTCCATATTGAAATTGTTAGTTAGATTATGAATAGAAAACCCCTTAGCTCAGATTAGACTAATTTTACTTCAATGTAATTTTTTATATTCTTGAAAAAGTTAACACTCTTCAAAATGTAAAGAAAAGAAGATTGACGCGTTCAACTATCTTTTTTAATTGGAGAAAAATATGTTTTAAATTATAGTAAAGCGAATGTATATGATTATATCGTGACGTAGGCAGAGAGTTGTGTACAGTGATAAAACTATTCGTCCAAATTTGTTGTAAAGGACTGTTTTTGAACTGAACCATAATCAATTTACAAAATGATTTAAGTTTAAACAGACAAGTATTATGTTACTATTAGGAAATTTTTATTTATATAGCATAAATAAATACATATTCATAACATTTGTAAATTTATTATTGATATTTTCCATATACTTTTGATAGTACAATACTCGTGACAGAATGTGATATATTATTAATTGTTATATAATTAGGTGAAAAGATAATTTTATTTTAAACTCATGTGATATGTTTTGTAGCAGGTTCAAAATATAGCTTTTAAACTGTAAACTAGCCTGTCTGCTGCCGTTAATTGTTATTCATATATAAACATATAACACATAAATATATATATATATATTTAGACTTGTTCGTATTTGAATTTTCTTATTTCAGCAGTAAATGTCCAACTTCCTTCATTAAATTTTCACCATTTTCTTTATAGTTCTTTAATGTATTTTCCTTTTTTTATTTTTATATTTTATCAGGGCCTACAAGTAATCGATTTCTGCCGGACATTACAGCTTCCCAGCTCCAAGATTACTTGTTATGTTTGCGCACAGATCGATAGTACAGCGCAAACAGGCAAAGTAATGTTGAAAAGGAGAGTGGTATATTTTAGGGATTTTTTTTAAATAAATAAAAAGATTAAAGCAGGGAGGTGGACCATTCCAACAACGTAGTTACCTTAAGAAGGTGAAGAGGTCCTCTGAGGCGTACCGATGTTTCATTAACCAGGATTGTGGCCCAGTGGAGGCCACCATCCAATTCCCATAATTCGTCCATATACTGGGACAGTGGAATAATCGGGGAATTCACTTACAACTTTTAAATATCTTTCCTCTTTTATTATTTTGTCTCCTATGCCTCATATCCCCTGCGCCCACCTAACTTTTTTTTTTAAATAATTAACAGGGTTCTCTTTTTTGTAACACTGTTAAATTTTTGAATTGACAGCCTCCCTTCCCCACCTGAAAATATCAATGGAAATAATAATATTAGGTTTCTATTAAATTTTTAACTGCCTATTCACAAAATACTATATCTGAAGACACTCATATACGTGGTTTTTTTGTACGAATTTTTTTAAATAATTTAATATCTTTGTTAATATGGTGATTCCTATATAATAATCATGCGTTATATTTTGTTACTTATTCTAGTTTTCATTCTTTTTTGTAACGTATTTCAGTAGTTGTGTATTTATTGTTATTCGCAAAAATTAAATAAGCTACACGTATTGCTATTATATATAGGAACAGCAGAAGTTTTCTCATTAAGCTCTGAGAGCTTCCGCCTAAAGCTAAGTTAAGAATGTCAAAGGAATCATCCAACCTGTTTGCAATTATTTCGGTTCCAGTGTAATTTGAGTTGTATTTAATTATGGGATTTTGCTAAATGTAGTTTGATTTTGAGCTCTTGTAGACTACAAATTTTATAATAAATATTACTGATACTAAACGGTTGAATTAACTTATAAAGCTTCTTGCAAATGTTCACTTCGTAACATAATAGCATGAGTTCTCAGAATGTAATATTCAAATACCGATTAGTGTCTTGTATTTAATTATAGTCATACAAAACCTTTATAACAGCTCTATATCATTTATTGAAAATACAACTTGTCTTAGGGTTATATCTTAGATGGTAAACGCAATATAATCCAAGTTCAAGATAGAGAATAAGCCATATATACATATATATCGTACAAACGTGTTTTGTGACATAGGCAGGTCGAATATTAAAACTATATTTGTATGACTCTTGAATAAATAATTAATAAATGATATTACTATTTTGCAGGACTATAGGAGTAACGTATAATAAAACAATGAAGACATTCAAAGTTGAAAAAGCTGCGTAAAGTGTAACAAGTTAAATTTTTTAATACGCATTTAGACTTGAAATATGACATGTTATCACACATTAAACTCCCTCACCTCGCTCACTTGAAATATTACATGTTATCACACATTAAACTCCCTCACCTCGCTCACTTGAAATATTACATGTTATCACACATTAAACTCCTTCAACTCCCTCAATTGAAATATAAAATGGTATCACACATTAAACTCCCTCACCTCCCTTGAAATATTACATGTTATCACACTTTAAACTCCTTCACCTCGCTCACTTGAAATATTACATTTTATCACACATTAAACTCCTTCACCTCCCTCAATTGAAATATGACATGGTATCACACATTAAACTCCCTCACCTCCCTTGAAATATTACATGTTATCACACATTAAACTCCTTCACTTTAAATATTACATGATGTCACACATTAAACTCCATCACATCCCTCACTTGAACTATTACATGTTATCTCACACATTTAACTCCTTCACTTGAAATAATACATCTTATCACACATTAAACTCCTTCACTTGAAATATTACATGTTATATATCACACATTAAACTCCCTCACTTGAAATATTACATGTTATCTATCACACATTAAACTTCCTCACTTTAAATATTACATGGTATCACACATTAAACTCCTTCACTTGAAATATTACATGTTATCACACATTAAACTCCTTCACTTGAAATATTACATGTTATCACACATTAAACTCCCTCACTTTAAATATTACATGATGTCACACATTAAACGCCCTCACCTCGCTCACTTGAAATATTACATTTTATAACACATTAAACTCCTTCACCTCCCTCAATTGAAATATGACATGGTATCACACATTAAACACCCTCACCTCTCTTGAAATATTACATGTTATCACACATTAAACTCCTTCACTTTAAATATTACATGATGTCACACATTAAACTCCCTCACATCCCTCACTTGAAATATTACATGTTATCACACATTAAACTCCCTCACATGAAATATTACATGTTATCTATCACACATTAAACTTCCTCACTTGAAATATTACATGTTATTACACATTTAACTCCTTCATTTGAAATAATACATCTTATCACACATTAAACTCCTTCACTTGAAATATTACATCTTATCACACATTAAACTCCTTCACTTGAAATATTACATGTTATCACACATTAAACTCCCTCACTTAAAATATTACATGTTATTACACATTAAACTCCTTCACTTGAAATAATACATCGTATCACACATTAAACTCCCTCACTTGAAATATTACATGTTATCACACATTAAACTCCCTCACTTGAAATATTACATGTTATCTATCACGCATTATACTTCCTCACTTGAAATATTACATGTTATTACACATTAAACTCCTTCACTTGAAATAATACATCTTATCACACATTAAACTCCCTCACCTCCCTTGAATTATTACATGTTATTACACATTAAACTCCTTCACTTGAAATAATACATCTTATCACACATTAAACTCCCTCACCTCCCTTGAAATATTACATGTTATTACACATTAAACTCCTTCACTTGAAATAATACATCTTATCACACATTAAACTCCCTCACCTCCCTTGAAATATTACATGTTATTACACATTAAACTCCTTCACTTGAAATAATACATCTTATCAAAAATTAAACTCCCTCACCTCCCTTGAAATATTACATGTTATTACACATTAAACTCCTTCACTTGAAATAATACATCTTATCACACATTAAACTCCCTCACTTCCCTTGAAATATTACATGTTATTACACATTAAACTCCTTCACTTGAAATAATACATCTTATCACACATTAAACTCCCTCACCTCCCTTGAAATATTACATGTTATCTATCACACATTAAACTTCCTCACTTGAAATATTACATGTTATCACACATTAAACTCCTTCATTTGAAATAATACATCTTATCTCTCAAAAAATAAACTCCCTCACCTCCCTTGAAATAATACATGTTATCTATCACACATTAAACTCCTTCACTTGAAATATTACATGTTATCACACATTAAACTCCTTCACTTAAAATAATACATCTTATCACACATTAAACTCCTTCACTTGAAATAATACATCTTACCACACATTAAACTCCTTCACCTCCCTTGAATTATTACATGTTATTACACATTAAACTCCTTCACTTGAAATAATACATCTTATCACACATTAAACTCCTTCACTTGAAATATTACATGTTATCACACATTCACTTGAATGCAATGAATTTTTTTCACTCCTTCACTTGAAATAATACATCTTATCACACATTAAACTCCTTCACTTGAAATAATACATCTTATCACACATTAAACTTCCTCACCTCCCTTGAAATATTACATGTTATTACACATTTAACTCCTTCACTTGAAATAATACATCTTATCACACATTAAACTCCCTCACCTCCCTTGAAATATTACATGTTATCTATCACACATTGAACTTCCTCACTTGAAATATTACATGTTATCACACATTAAACTCCTTCACTTGAAATAATACATCTTATCTCTCAAAAAATAAACTCCCTCACCTCCCTTGAAATAATACATGTTATCTATCACACATTAAACTCCTTCACTTGAAATATTACATGTTATCACACATTAAACTCCTTCACTTAAAATAATACATCTTATCGCACATTAAACTCCTTCACTTGAAATAATACATCTTACCACACATTAAACTCCTTCACCTCCCTTGAATTATTACATGTTATTACACATTAAACTCCTTCACTTGAAATAATACATCTTATCACACATTAAACTCCTTCACTTGAAATATTACATGTTATCACACATTCACTTGAATGCAATGAATTTTTTTCACTCCTTCACTTGAAATAATACATCTTATCACACATTAAACTCCTTCACTTGAAATAATACATCTTATCACACATTAAACTTCCTCACCTCCCTTGAAATATTACATGTTATTACACATTTAACTCCTTCACTTGAAATAATACATCTTATCACACATTAAACTCCCTCACCTCCCTTGAAATATTACATGTTATCTATCACACATTGAACTTCCTCACTTGAAATATTACATGTTATCACACATTAAACTCCTTCACTTGAAATAATACATCTTATCACACATTAAACTCCTTCACTTGAAATAATACATCTTATCACACATTAAACTCCCTCACCTCCCTTGAAATATTACATGTTATCTATCACACATTAAACTTCCTCACTTGAAATATTACATGTTTTCACACATTAAACTCCTTCACTTGAAATAATACATCTTATCACACATTAAACTCCTTCACTTGAAATGTTACATGTTATCACACATTAAACTCCCTCACCTACAGTTTTCCTCCCACTTAATTCAGATTTTAAGACTAACTAACTGTCATAAATTTAATATTTATTCCATAATCTCTATAGTACATGTTATCATATTACTTATTAACCATGTATTTGGTTTTGTAATCATTTAGTAGTAAAACTCGTAGCTACAATACGGCCAGGAGCAGAAACCACAGCTAAGATTCAAATATAAAAATGCAAATGCTGAAGTGGCCAATTTTATTGTGAACTATTTTGGTTTAAGATATTTCTATTAGAATATGTATAATATTCTAATATTGTTTTGGAGTATGTTAGCCTAAAAAATGTATATTGAACTGTTATTTTAAAAAAATATTATCTTTTTAATATATAAAACTGTTTTTTTATTTTTAAAAAGCTTGTTATTTGGGTCCTAAAACGTTTCACCGGAGCTTTGAAAAGATACTAAACTAAGGAAAATTTACGATACATATGTAATTCAAACACGTTATACTTACATATATCGATTATTGTTTCCATACCTAATGACCGCATTACAAATACAGTGTATATTTATAGTAACAGGAGAGACAATAGACCCAACCACAAAACCATTGAGACTTATCGCTGGTCCTCTCTATAAATCAATAGTGCTTTAAGATATTAAAAACATTGACTGGAATCACACATTTTCTCGACTAGTATTTAAATTTGTGTACACTTCAAGCAATCTTTAGGCTGCTTGTATTTCAATTAGTGGTCAAAATAATATACAAATATTTTATTATATTTTAAAATGAAAGTATAACGATAGAGATTACCTTCCATATGCTCCCTATATATTATAGGGAGCAGATAGTTAATACGACTTTTTTTCCATCACAACTCACGCAAACTGTTCTTAATTACTGGAAAGAAGATATTTATTGAATTAAATCAAAAAAATTATATATCCGATGTTTATTTTAACAAGTAAATGTAGACATAACCAGTCCTTCAATTTACTAATAAGGTCAAATAATTTACTAACATTATTTTAAAGAGAAGAAATATGTTATTGATTAGCAATTGAATACCATTTTAAGAGGAATATAAGGATTGGTGGATCCATAATGGAATGAACTAAATAATTAGTAATCAGAATACAACCCCACGCCATGGAGATGTCTATCAGGTCCAGTACTCATAACTGATAGCTCCACAAATTGTTTATATAGAGTTGTAACTTGTTTAGATAGTAAAAGTAATAAAAATATTAATTAAGTGTAATCTTAACAATTGGATACAGTATTTCTATAACAATTGTTTAATTATATGGAATATTTTGGGAATATGTAAACCAGTGTTATTTTAGAATTACTTGTGAAAACTAGCAATGTTATGGTTTTTACAGAAGTTGAATTTGGATAATTATGGTAGCGGAGGATCAGCAGAAGTTATTGATTATCTTGCAGAAACATTTGCAAACTTGATATAATTTATCATGATTTGTTCCTAGAAGTTTTAGATAAATTAGTGCAATATAGAAAAGTTTTTTTTTTCATTTTTTTTTTTTTCATAAATATTAGTCTGTTCAATTGTTTATATTTTAAACAGAATTGAAATTTTTCTCAGTTCTTGACAAAAACATTAACTGATATTTGAGTTATAATACTTGATTAGATTTAATGGAAAAATACGTAAATACTGATTAATTATAAAACTTCAACCCAAAAAACATACATTTAAACCATTTGGGCTGATTAGATAAATAATTAACAATTTCACTAGTTGTAAAGTAAATTTAATATTTAGTTATGACATAAAACTAAAAAAATAAAACATTTATGTATTTTTTATTTTCCAAAATATAACTGTAGCATGCATTGAACCACTTAATCACCCAATTTAAACAAATGTGCTTTTTATTGCTAAAAAACCAAGCGTAATTAAATCACGTATATACAAGCGTAATTTTTTACATTGGAGAACCAAGGTATAAGTAGGTTTTACTAAAATAACATGTAATTGATTATGTATATAATTTGAACAATCTAAAAATATTATTTTGCATTTTTGTAAACGTAGCATTGAGACCCATCCCCCCCCCCCCCAAAGTGGGAAAGCGTGCCAACCGGGGGATGGCTCAAAACAAGGTCAAGCGATGGGATCACGGGTGGCAGTTGGAGGGTCAAAATAAAACTCAGCAGCTGAGCAAAACTAATTTTTTATCAAGTCAAACAACAAATAATCAAAAACTGACAGGCAGAAGGCCACAATATTACTCCGCAGTTAAATAACTACAAGAAACACTAACATAACCAAGATAATACAAAAACCACAAAAACACTTAACGCTACAAATACCAAAATTAACAATCAACAAACTGTATGGCCTATCTGCAGTTTAGCCTGAGACACCCAAAACGTAAGACAATTTATTAACAATTTAAAAGTGAACATTTAGAAACAATTTTGATAACCCCAAATAATCCCGGCAATTTAGCCCCACATCCCATGATTTCACCGAGGCCAGGGAGTAAGCCGGAATCCCTGGGCAGCTCCGAATTAGAAAATTAAGTCAAAGCACAATAATCCCCTTTTGGTGAAGAATTTTAAAAAATTAAACAATTGAAAAAAAATATAACACGGTAAAGTTCTATTATCCCCTGACATCAATAATACAAAACATGAAATAAATAAATAAATAACTAAATCACTAGGCCTAAGGCATAAAAATAAATAACAACACAATTTAACGGTAGGGACCTAACAAATATAAACTCTAAAAAAATATAACAATAAAATAAACTAATTAAACTAAATAACAATAAGTATTAATACTATAAGTTCTTTTTGTATTTTAAGTTTATTTTTTTCTTTCACAAAAATACATATAGGTCCCCCCCCATGGCTGTGTTGCACAAATCACTGTTCCGTTCACTTTTAGGCCTAGGCCACACTAAACTGTTCCACAAAAATTTTTTTCTTCCTTTTTTTATATTTCACCTCCTTTTTTTTTTTGTTTTTTATAAATATAAATATCCGCCTCAAAACCCCCAGCTCAGCCGCCAGGAAAAACAACATGGAACGCACTGACCTGAGGACTGAAGACTTCTACCCAAAGATGTAGGGAGGGCAGAGAGGGCACAGCTCGCTCAATCACATGGTCCCCAGGCCAGGCTCGCAGTGTGGAAGGTGGAACTTTGCCCGGACGACAGGCTGAGGGTGAAACGTCCTACTCAAGGACCCTGGACTGCAAGGCAACACCACAGCACATTAAAAACAGTCCAGCCACAACAACAAAAATACTACACATAACAACTAATACATGAAATGGCAAGACAACACAAGAACAGACAAAATTGTACATGATTGGAGCACACTAGAAAATAAAAGATCCATTTTTAGGCTAAGAATAATTATGTTGGAAAATCATATTTAAAACAAATTACAACTTAACAAATTACCAAAGAATTAATTACGTATACGGAACTAGAAATGACAAACTGAAAACTAGGCTATGGATACAGTAGCAATATGTTATAACATGAAAATCAAACTAAATAGATAGGCTAGGTTATTGTCAATTAACAAAAAGATGGTAAATCGGTAACTCTAACTGAAAAAGGCTCAACAAAACATTATACAGAACTACTATTAAATATAAAACCAGATATAATAAAGAAATTAATGTTCAAAAGGTAACATTGAGCACATGGCTCGAACCTAGGTTAACCAATATCTAGACAAAGGATACAATTTTAACAAAACCCTGAAAATGACAAATAACCCAGAATATTATTGAAACAAAGTATTTTCACCAAAAGGGTGATTAGATATTAGAAATTACAAAATGAACACTTACGTTTTAGGAGCCTCTAGCCTCGCATTGTAAGGTCGTTCGGCCGCAGAGAAAAATCTAGAAGAATCCAACCGATGGCCAACCTGACAGACAAAGGCTGGAACACGGAACGACCGAGTCCGAGCCAACGGGCACCAAAGTAAAGCAAATCGCCGGGCAAAAGCGGTCTCAGGCAGCCCGGCAGACAACGACGAAAAAAACGAAATGTACCGGTCAAAACGACCCGGTACAACCTCCCTCTGCAAAACCTCAACACACCCAGGCAGGGGAGAAAACTCGGTACCTCAGGGAACCCAACAGAAGAAGAAAAAGAAACCTCCGAAGAGTGGTGTTCCAAGGACGCCAAAGAGAATGTAAGAGGGGAAACCCCTCGAACAGGGAGCAAAATACCCTGACTGTCGGGCCCGACAAGAAAAGAGAGAAAGAGACTCTGTCAGAACAGAGAGGGCGCACCTAGGGCACAGAGGTGATCAAACTCTTTGCCCCAAGAAACCCCCAGGAACACCAACTCCTGGATCAACCGTTCCCCGGAAAGCCTTAAGCTGGGACACATGGGCTTTCCTGAACACCCTGCCTGACTGGGGATCAACCAGGAGAGCAGTCAACGGTGACAAAAACCTGTCGATGCGGTGGGGACCAGACCACTGATAGCACAACTTTGCAGCTCTTTGTTCCGCGGCCTAACTGACCGGGTGAGCCTGACAAAGAACCAGATCTCCAACCTGAAAAGGGTTAGGAGTACGACCCTTATCGTACCTCCTCCTTACTCTCTCTCTAGCACGTAGCAGGTTGCGCCGAGCAGCCCGCCACGTGGACACTACGTCAGTGGCACCTGGCGTAGGTATAAGATCCTCTAGCCTCCACAAGTTGGAAAAAGGGTTGTTAGGAGGGTAGCCATGTAGAATCTCGAAGGGAGTGGCATTGTGACTCTCATGCTTGGAAGAATTGAAAGCAAGCTGGAGCCAAGAGAGACTCTCATCCCAAGTGTTCTGCTTTCTCAGCATGGAAAGTAATAAGGGCAGACCGAAGATTGCGGTTGAACCGCTCTGCATGAGAAGGCTATGGGTAATAAGGAGAGGTAGTCACATGCCTGATACCATTGCCAAAACAGAACCTACGAAACTCGTGTGAGGTAAACTGGCTACCGTTGTCGGACACAAGAGTAGAAGGCACACCAAAGTGCTGGAAGAGTTGGGACTGGAGAGCACGGATGGTGAGCTTAGTCGTAGCACTCCGAAGTGGGAAAAGCCAAACGAACTTCGAGAAAGCATCCACACAAACAAGTAGGTAGGAGCTACCTGACTTGCTACGGGGAAAAGGACCCACGTAGTCGATGAACACCTTCTCAAAAGGACGCTCGGCCACCTCAGAAGATAACAACCCTAACCTTGCATTCTGACTAGGCTTGCTGAGAGAGCACAGGTGACAAGCCCACACTCTGCCCGCAACATCCCGGTCCATGCCCTTCCAGATGAAGTACCTACGAATCTTAGCGATGGTCTTATGAATGCCAAGATTACCGCCCACAAGGGAAGAGTGATAATATTGAAAGACCATCGGTACTAGATGACTAGGCAGCACTAAACGGGGTTCACCCCTCTGTCAAGGACGGCAACAGAGTACCCCTTTGGACAGAAAATAGGGAGGGTGGGCACCTCCCTCTTGAAGCTCACCTAAGATGACTGACAGCTCAGGATCTTTCTGCTGATGGGACAGTAGGTCGTCAAAAGCCAGAGGGAAATCAGAAGAACAGCACCACACTGAGCAACAGCCTCAGTCGGTGGATCATTGGGTTCGTGATACATGCGGGAAATAGCATCCGCGATGACATTCTGGGTACCCCTAAGATGTTGGACTCGGAACTTAAAAGCAGAAATTTTGACCACCCAGCGACCAATTTTACCAAGCTGTCTGGGATGGGCAAGAAGCCAAGATAGTGCCTGATTGTCCGTCTCCAGCAAGAACTCAGCGTGTTCCAAGAAACGCCGAAACTTGTCCGTACCAAAGAAAACAGCCAGACACTCTAACTCATAGATGGAAGAAGCTTTCTTTTCCTGGTGAGACAACGTCCTCGAAGCAAAAGCGATGGGCTGCCTGACCCCATCAAACTCATGAGAAAGAACAGCAGCAATGGCGGAGGAGGAGGCATCAGTCTGAAGAATAAATTCTCTGCTAAAATCAGGCATACCCAGGACAGGAGGTTGCATGATAGCCTCCTTGAGAGCACCAAAGGCAGTCTGCTGAGCATGGCCCCACACAAAAGGGACACCTTTCTTCCGCAACTCGTTCAACGTGGCAGCAAGCTCGGCCACGTTAGGGATGAACCTCCGGTAAAAATTCACCATCCCCACAAAACGGGCAATCCCCTTGGTATCTTTGGGAGGAGGAAAATCCCGAATGCCCTGGGTCCTCGCAGGATCAATGCAGACGCCTCGAGAAGATATGAGATGACCCAGAAAAGAAATCTCAGGACGAGCAAAAGTGACTTTCTCTGGATTGACGGTAAGGCCAGCTGATTTAAGGCGACTAAGAACTTCCTCCAGATGTTGCATGTGTTCCCCGAAAGTCTCACTGTAGACAAGAAGGTCGTCCAGGTAATTGAAGACAAACTTGAATTTCACATCATGGAAGATGGAATCAAGCAGACGAGTAAGAGTCTGGGCACCCACAGCAAGACCCATAGGAACCCTAGTGAACTGATAGAGATTCCAGGGAACACAGAAGCTAGTCATAGGCCGTGATTCCTTCTTCAATGGAATCTGATGGTAGGCCTGGTTCAAATCAAAAACACTGAAAAACTTAGCCTTACCGAACCAATCAAACGCAGAATGCAAATCAGGCAGAGGTACCGAGTCAATAGC
This sequence comes from Stictocephala bisonia, assembly GCA_035578905.1. NCBI lineage: Eukaryota > Metazoa > Arthropoda > Insecta > Hemiptera > Membracidae > Stictocephala > Stictocephala bisonia. The sequence goes on along the minus strand of JAQJVL010002663.1, from coordinate 66,677 downwards.
GACCTTAGCGTTGAGCCTCCGATAATCCATCACAAGCCTAGACTTACCATTAGGCTTGGGCACAAGAAAAGCTGGACTGGCATAAGCGGAACGAGACGGTTCAATCACACCCTTGCTCAGAAGATCTTCAATCATAGCCCTCATAACCTCTATCTTTGGGGGAGCAAGTTTGTACGGATGACTTCTAACTGGCTGAGGATCAGTGAGGTGGATCTCATACTCCAGAAGAGAAGTGACCCCAAGCTCAGGCGTAAGCACATCAGGAAACTGCAAACACAGCCTCCTAATGGCCTCCGCCTGCTCAGGGGGGAGATGACCAACTGGATCCACCTTGGGTTGTTCGGGCTCACAACCCACCTCTCTGACTGCAGGAGGGCAGTCAGAATCACCTACTAGAGGCACCAAAACTCGCCGATTAAACTTGAAAAACATCTGGCGCTTCTGGAGGTCAAGCACCATACCCTTTTTAGAGATAAAGTCTGCCCCTTGGATACAAGAAACCGCCAGGTCCTTGGCAACAAGAAAACCCCACCTCCAGGAAAATCCTTCAATTTTAAAATGTAAAAATGCCTTTAAAAGTATAGGTAGAGGAGTTTGGGATGCCATCCAGCACGTGATAGAAGAAGGCTCGGTGTGCCTGACAAGTCCTAAGGCGTCAAGGGACTCAAAAAGAGAAAGGCTGATGATACTGCATGCCGAACCAGAATCAAGAAGGGCTCGACACACCGTACCACGAAAAGAAACAAAAACGCCAGGACACACCGAGTTGACCGCACTAAGACCCAGGGAAGCCATGCCAGCAAGGCCCGAGAAATCCCCGACACTCCTGCTATGGGCACGTGTCAGAGCCAAATGGCCACGGTCACTCGCAACAATGCGGGGAGCTACTGTGGAGGCAACCCCCCGCGCTGAGCATTTCCCGCCCCACGACCTCGAGCACGTGGACAGTCACGACGAATGTGACCAGGCTGGCCACAAGCAAAACACACAACAGGAGGCCGAGAACCACGACCCTCCACTGGCTGACTCACACCCAAAGACCTAGCCGGTCGACGGGTGGGGAGAGCACGATGACTCTCAGAATCCCTCCGTTGCTGGTCTGAGAACTGCATGCTGCGCGAAACAATGCACAGCTGATGCAGCTCCCGAAAAGACGAAGGCACACCAGCAAAAACTAATCTGCACCGTTCCTCTGGAGAAATGCCATCCAGGATGACACGAACGGTGTCAGCTTCAGAAAGTGTGAGGCGCCACGCTTGACGAGCTTCCTTGACTGAAGAGACCTAGGCTGCCAGAGACTCGCCCCTACCCTGCGACCGATAAAATCTGTCCATGACCATCTTCTCCCTGAGTCGAATGGGAAGAAATGACGAAAGTAACTCTCGATGGAACGAGTCCACCGAGGCATCACTGGCCAACACAGAACTCAGCAACTCCCCAACAGTACCTCTGCAATAAGGGAAAATCAGAAGAAGCAAGTCCCCAGCCTGCATGCCGGGCATCTCACTAAGTCTGAGAAAGGCAACTAGAAACTTCAGAAGTTCCTCAGGATCCATCCCATCGATCACAGGGAGATTCTGGATCATGGGCGTGAGAGGGTTAGGTAGCTTGTGGTAGCTCAGCTGCAGAAAAGCAGGTGAACACAAAGGAGCCGAAGCAGAAGGAACGGCAGCTGGAGCCGAACCACAAGCGACCTCAACAGAACCGCCTGCAGGCTCAGAAGGAGCCTCAGGCACAGTGAGAGCCATTGTCTCAGTTTGCGGCCTCGACACGTTAGGTGACAGTGAGAAATTAGGCCGCTGACCCAAACCCGTACGAGTCGTGGAACCGGAGAGTGCCTGAAAAATCTCATCCAACCTAGACACACTCTCCAAGATCCACGCCCTATCTGACGGTTCCAAACCCGGTGCCCGGTTGACCATCCGTAAGCGGGCAAGCAGATGCCCCAAACGTGCAAGACGGCAGGCCCGGTCACGACCTACTGAAGGTTCAAACTGCAAATCTTCCAAAACCCCTTCCCAATCTTCCACCTTACGTTTACAGACCAACAACTCCTCCCCAACCTCCAGTAGATCAGACCAATCCACCGCCGTACCCGCGGACAACTGCTCCCGCAGCAACCTCCGGAGATTCAAAACATCACCCTCCGGAGTCACACCACGCGCCCTCAACTCGAAAATCAACTCCTCCTTCACTAGGAGGGCAACATTCTGCAGATAGGCCATCTCGAACGCAACAAATCTCAACAATACACAAAAAACGACAACTCCAGGGTTCAAGACGAACTAAAACCCTCAGCCTACCAAGCCACTGCCGACCACTCCAATCCACCCATGAAACCCATTCAACAAAGTAACCAAGCGGATTGCCTTTTTTTTTTTTTTTTTTTTTTTTAAGTTAAATTGTTTATTTGATTTTCTAATTGTTTTTGTTTTTACATAATTATTTATTTGTTTCTTTTTTTTACGTATTACCAAGACCCCTTGACGGTAGGTCGGCCAACCATGACCTACTAACTGGCAAACAATGACACCCACCGTCAACAACCAAGAGTGGATTATTTTTTATTTTATTTTTTTTATTTATTTATTTTTTTTTTTTTTAGGCAACCACGCTCTGCTACCAATTGAGACCCATCCCCCCCCCCAAAGCGGGAAAGCGTGCCAACCGGGGGATGGCTCAAAACAAGGTCAAGCGATGGGATCACGGGTGGCAGTTGGAGGGTCAAAATAAAACTCGGCAGCTGAGCAAAACTAATTTTTTATAAAGTCAAACAACAAATAATCAAAAACTTACAGGCAGAAGGCCACAATATTAATCCGCAGTTAAATAACTACAAGAAACACTAACATAACCAAGATAATACAAAAACCACAAAAACACTTAACGCTACAAATACCAAAATTAACAATCAACGAACTGTATGGCCTATCTGTAGTTTAGCCTGAGAAACCCAAAACGTAAGACAATTTATTAACAATTTAAAAGTGAACATTTAGAAACAATTTTGATAACCCCAAATAATCCCGGCAATTTAGCCCCACATCCCATGATTCCACCGAGGCCAGGGAGTAAGCCGGAATCCCTAGACAGCTCCGAATTAGAAAATTAAGTCAAAGCACAATAATCCCCTTTTGGTGAAGAATTTAAAAAAAATTAAACAATTGAAAAAAAAATATAACACGGTACCGTTCTATTATCCCCTGACATCAATAATACGAAACACGAAATAAATAAATAAATAACTAAATCACTAGGCCTAAAGCATAAAAATAAATAACAACACAATTTAACGGTAGGGACCTAACAAATATAAACTCTAAAAAAATATAACAATAAAATAAACTAATTAAACTAAATAACAATAAGTATTAATACTATAAGTTCTTTTTGTATTGTAAGTTTTTTTTTTCTTTCACAAAAATACATATAGGTCCCCCCCCATAGCTGTGTTGCTCAAATCACTGTTCCGTTCACTTTTAGGCCTAGGCCACATTAAACTGTTCCACAAACATTTTTTTTTCTTCCTTTTTTTATATTTCACCTCCTTTTTTTTTTTTTTTTTTTTTTTTTTTTGTTTTTTATAAATATAAATATCCGCCTTAAAATCCCCAGCTCAGCCGCCGGGAAAAACAACATGGAACGCACTGACCTGAGGACTGAAGACTTCTACCCAAAGATGTAGGGAGGGCAGAGAGGGCACAGCTCGCTCATCACATGGTCCCCAGGCCAGGTTCGCAGTGTGGAAGGTGGAACTTTGCCCGGACGACAGGCTGAGGGTGAAACGTCCTACTCAAGGACCCTGGACTGCAAGGCAACACCACAGCACATTAAAAACAGTCCAGCCACAACAACAAAAATACTACACATAACAACTAATACATGAAATGGCAAAACAACACAAGAACAGACAAAATTGTACATGATTGGAGCACACTAGAAAATAAAAGATCCATTTTTAGGCTAAGAATAATTATGTTGGAAAATCATATTTAAAACAAATTACAACTTAACAAATTACCAAAGAATTAATTACGTATACGGAACTAGAAATGACAAACTGAAAACTAGGCTATGGATACAGGAGCAATATGTTATAACATGAAAATCAAACTAAACAGATAGGCTAGGTTATTGTCAATTAACAAAAAGATGGTAAATCGGTAACTCTAACTGAAAAAGGCTCAACAAAACATTATACAGAACTGCTATTAAATATAAAACCAGATATAATAAAGAAATTAATGTTCAAAAGGTAACATTGAGCACATGGCTCGAACCTAGGTTAACCAATATCTAGACAAAGGATACAATTTTAACAAAACCCTGAAAATGACAAATAACCCAGAATATTATTGAAACAAAGTATTTTCACCAAAAGGGTGATTAGATATTAGAAATTACAAAATGAACACTTACGTTTTAGGAGCCTCTAGCCTCGCATTGTAAGGTCGTTCGGCCGCAGAGAACAATCTAGAAGAATCCAACCGATGGCCAACCTGACAGACAAAGGCTGGAACACGGAACGACCGAGTCCGAGCCAACGGGCACCAAAGTAAAGCGAATCGCCGGGCACAAGCGGTCTCAGGCAGCCCGGCAGACAACGACGAAAAAAACGAAATGTACCGGTCAAGACGACTCGGTACAGCATCAATGAATACAAGAGCTTTAGTTAACAGGTGATTATTGTGAGCAATTTATGTTAGTTCACATCACGCTATTACCATCATCTAGATAATGGCTGATTAAAAAAAAATATCATTATATTGCATTCACAGCTATATATGCAGGCTTTTTTATTTAAATGTGGACAAATAAGTTTTTAAACCATAATAGTAAACCATACTTCAATGGACTTACTAAGCAAGTCCAAGTCTGCAAAGTCAGAACTTGCTAGGAGAGTGTGGTTCTAATCAGCTGTAAACACTTGTTGAGTCCTTTTTACTAAAAACATAGGATTTTTAAAATCAACAAACCTCACTGGTGACTTCGTAAAAAGTATAAAATGGAGAAAATAACACAACAGTTATGTTTTCAAATATGATACGTCGTAATTATGTTACTAAGTAAGGTATACTCCATTGTAAAATCGCCGATACAGTCTACATTGTAACACGGTTGAGAAAGCCCATTATTTTCATAAAAGTTTATTTTTGTACATTCAAACTAAGTTATTTAGTTTTACTGTTTTTTATGGCCGATTAGTTGATATAAAAAATACAGTATGGATATTTCTCAGAATTAAATTAATTCTTTTGTAATAATAAATAATAAAAATTAGGCAGATAATTATTTGTGCATTTCAGATAAATGAGTCGAGAGTTATAGATTAGTGAAAATGGTAAATTTTATTTTTTATCGTATCTTAAAAGGTTTTATTGTGTCATTATTTGTCTTTTGATCGTAGATTTTTTTTGTATATTTCGTTATTGGTTGTGGTCTGTTGACTGTATAAAGTGTTGAGTCTTGTTAAATCATAATTTATAGTTTGTTATATTTTTTGGAACTAGAAAATGTTGATTTTTGTTTTTTTTATATAGACATAGACATCGCTGTCACTGTACGTGTATGCACAGTTGTACGTGTCATATGTTAAATATTGATGCAGAGTAACTTTCCTTTCCTATGTTGTTGTTTTGGGTTATAGATGTTGTTATTGTTTGGATTTATTAGTGAGATTTGCAAATTATTCTTGCTCACACGGGAATATATGTTGACTAAATAATATAATAATAATAGTAATATTCTTTATTGATAGGACAATATTTACAGTTGCATATAACTGTATATATTATATGTATATAATATAAATGGTCAACAAACATTCAAACATACAGCTCATGCATCACTTATTTCTAAATTACTAAGAGGGAGTGCAGAATAATACAATAATTGTTACATTTGATATCCAGACAAACTTAAAAAAACTGACAATTAAATACGTGTTTTAAAAAATTGGTCAGGGTCAGGCATTCTTATCCTCTAGGGAGATTGGCTAATAATTCCACGGAAAATTAACCAACTCACCCACCGAGTAAAATCTGTGTAGTTAACATTGTTTTCAGTTTGGATTTTAAATTCAAAAGAGAGCTCCCCATTCAAATACTGTTGTTAGCCAGCGTATTCTCCCACTTGTGCTGGAAGACGCGCATGTGCTACCGTCCTGTGCTGATCAAGACGGTAGTTCTGCCTGCCTCTGGTCATGTGATTATGTACATCGCGACCCTGTGTTAGGCTACATTTGGTTTTAAAGATTTAGGTGGTCTCAAGTATGTAGAGACAAGGGAGAGTTAGGATGTTTAATTCTTTGAACGCGTCTCTGCACGACTTTCTGTTTTCTATTTTTAAAATAATTTGAATTGACTTTTTCTGTAGACGGAACAATCTAATGAACAATAGCTGGCTCATCCCCCCCCCATATCATAATTCAATAGGAAAGGTGGGGGTAGATAAGGCCGTAATGTAAATTATACGGTGTATCTTATTTATGAATAAATTTTGTAAATAAAATAAGACACTTGTATAATATATAAAAATGAGGTAAATTAAAGTGTCCATTAATTTATTCATACATTTATAAACTAATACTTTAAGTAGAACAAAAGTAATACTTCATGTAAAAAACTTTCTTTTTTTTAACTAGGTAAGATTAATATTTTTGTATTAATTTGTCAAATATTTAATATGATGTACAAACATATGTATTAAATAACCAGTTCCGTATCAAATGCAACTTTATTAATCTTAGTTTATTATGCAAGAATAACGTTTACTATTCCAGTGCTGTTGGGTGTAATAAAAAAAAAAAAAATACTCATTCTGAAGCAGCTACGTTGATGGAAGAGCCTCAGGTGCTCTGTAGTACAAAGGGTTAACCTCACATCAAAGGCAATCCAGCCCATACTGAGGATGTTGAGTAAAGTAACTCATTGCCGATTCTCAATATCCCAGCTGTTGGGAGGCGCTTAGATGCTCATTAGTATAAAAGGTTAAGCTCAGATCAAAGGCAAACCAAACCATACAAAGTATGTTGGTTGTAGTGACTCATTGGTGATTCTTAGACATCCCAGCCGAGGGAAGGCCCTCGGTGCTCTGTAGTTCTAAGAGCTAGCCTGAGATTGAAGGCAAACCAACCCATACCAAGGTTTTGGGATGTAGTAAATCATTGCTGATTCTGAGACAGCCTAACTGATGGGATGCCTTCAGGTGCTCTTTACTACAAAGGGTTTATCTCAGATGAAAGGCAAGCCAACCCTTACCAAGGAAATTGGCTGTAGTAACTCATTGGTGATTCTGAGACAGACCAGCTTATGGGAGGCCTTCAGGTTCTCTGTTGTACAAAGGGCTAGCCTCAGATGAAAGACAAGCCAACCCTTACCAATGATATTGGCTCTAGTGATATTTATTGTGTCCCTTATAATAATTTCGGTCTACTAAAGTAAATACTTTAGTAGACCAAAATTATTGCTTTATTATACAAAAGTTCTTTTATATGCATTGTTTTAGTTACATTTATATGAATATAGGTGGTTAAATCGTAGGTTTAACTGTATTTAACTCCAAGTGTATGTATATTGTTTTCCTGTTTTATTTGCGAATAGTTATAGTATATAATAAGTGTATAATCCCATTTAATGTACTTTTCTGTGCACTTATCCATAAATCGATTCATGGATTTATTTGAAAATTCTTAATCATGTAATAAACATTATTATAGCTGTAAATTTTTGTTTTTACTTTGTTTTCATTTGTACTTATAGAAATAGTTAAACATTTATCACTTGTTTTATTATGTTGACCTCTTTATTAGATTATATATATATTATGTTCGTTGCAAAAAATTATTTAGTTTTATTTGAGGTAGTAGTGATCGTTTTTAGAATATATATAATATGTACTCGATTTTGGAACCTTTCTTTATATAATATCCTAGACTACACAAATAATGCCTCAAAGTATACAGAATACAAGTTTTTGCAAGACGTTAAAATATATGACAACATTCAACTAGTAAATACTATTGATAGTTTGTATGGTAGAAAGATTGATTCAATGTAATTTATTTTTTTTTAAATAAGTGAACAAGTAATGTTCATTATTTCTAAACGTAACTTTTAGTGATTTTAAATACTAATAAAGCTAGAGTATTCTCCACATACCTATTGATTCATTCACTTCAAAAAATATTTATAGGGTGAACATTTTATTTTATGAATCGCAATATCTGTTTTGTAAACCATGACTCTCTGTATCCTAACTATGTTTCACTCTTCTTTTATTTGAACATACAATTTTAAGTTAAAGGTTAAATCTTAATAAACCCCCCAACTAACACTTTAACCTTAACTACCTGATGCAAAATATAAAGTTAATTTTGACACAATAGACCCTTGTAGTTTAATGTAAACAGTTTCATGATTACGTAAATATTCTTTTGTGTTTCAGACTAAAATACAAAGCTAAAATTAAGCTTCAATGTTTAGTTTTCTACTATTAAGGTTTATACAGCAAACTATATGATATACAAAATGTATTATTATATTCCATAATTCCATTTAACGATTTATTCGAACATTTTCAAGCATCTAATAAACAGTATTATCAACACTGATTTCCTCTATTATGAGCCTCAGTTGATGTTCGTCACTGTTTTGACAAACGTAAACAATATAACAGCCACAGTTTGGTAAATACCAATGTGTGATGATATGGGTGGTTTTAGAGGCTTTGCCTAACGGAGTATCAATAAGCGAATTAAGGCCAATGTAGCAATTATTTTGTGATTCGAATGATATCTCTTCTATTTATATTTCAAATTCAGCTATGGGTTTTTCAACTGAGTAATATTACTAGTAAGGGTCAAAAAGATAAAACTCTTAAGAAAAATCACCTAAACTGAATCACTTTGCATATGACTAGGTTGTGCAGTGTATCAAGGAGTTCCTAATATTTAATTTTGATTATTAAGATGTTAATATGTTATTAATACGGTTTTTCAAAATTTTGAAACATATGAAATTTGTTAAATTTTTATGAGTAAAGTTTTCCAATATATTAAGTAAGATGTTTATTAACCATAAGGTCAATTGGATCATTTTAGTGATAATGTCAATTTGACTTTTATAAAGTGCAAATAGATATGTTTAGCCTTATACAACCTTAAATCAGATCAAACCAAATAAATGAGGGTTATCATAAATAATTAATTGTATACTATAGTATGTTCAAAGACCTTCCTCGTTCGTGTCTGTGCCACTTAACCATGATCCACATTGATACATGACTGGGTAAATATGCCAATAATATGAAATTACATTAATCAATTGATCTGGGGTTTAAGAAATTTAAGTTTAATTATGTGATTTTAGTTCTACGTAGATCACTATTTGTTTTGATTAAATACAACCAATTAACCATAATAGCAAAGATCAGTCTTGAACTAATATATCTGTATGGTTATAAAATATTTGAAAAAATAGATGAAATATTTTTGGAATATAACAAATATAATCGCATTGGCCTAGTACTAGTTTTTTGTTTCTTTAATATAAGTTATCTTTGGGTATTAAAAAAGGTACTCTAATGTATACGTAAGTAACGAGAGTATTATTGGAGACAAACATTGTGTGGTATATACATATTTTTTACCTTTTATGTAAATATTTATAAAAGCGTATTAGCTTACGTGGTTCACATTACAGTTATATTAAAAAGCCACCTACGAATGTTCTATCAATGCGTATATTATTTTATGGTGAATCAATTTATCTACGGAAGTTTTTGACAGTTTTCTTTATTTATATTATTTTACATTTCTGTGCATGATTTTCTCATAGTAAAACGCTTTTCATATCTATAGAAAACAATCTAAGTGGTTTTAAAATAAAAACTTTAATATTAACCATGTTGAACGTTTTATATATTTATATATTTTCTTATGTAGCCCTTGATTACGTGCATTATTTGTGCATATTAGCACATTATGAGATAACACAAACACGTATCAAAGCTAATAGTGTGGGGTGGTACATGGTTGTAGTTTGTGTCAGTATGTGTGCGTATCAGCAGTTTATAAGACCACAGCGTCATGTATCAAAGCTGATAGTGTAGGGTTTTTTTTTTTTTTTTTGTCTAGGTAAGTATGTGTGCCCATCAGCAGTTCATGAGACCACAGCGTTATGTATCAAAGCTGATAGTGTAGGGTATTTTATTGTTGTTGTCTAGGTAATTATGTGTGCCTACACAGTTCATAAGCCACTGTGTCATGTATCAAAGCTGATAGTGTAGGGTATTTAATGGTTGATGTCTAGGTAAGTATGTGTGCCTATCAGCAGTTCATAAGACCACAGCGTCATGTATTAAAGCTGATAGTGTAGGGTATTTTATGGTTGATGTCTAGGTCAGTATGTGTGCCTATCAGCAGCTTCATAAGATCACATCGTCATGTATCAAAGTTGATAGTGTAGGTTATTATATGGTTGATGTCTAGGTCAGTATTTGTGCCTATCAGCCGTTCATAACACCACACCGTAATGTGACAAAGCTAAAAGTGTAGGGTATTTTATGGTTGATGTCTAGGTCAGTATGTGTGCCTGTCAGCAACTTCTTAAGATCACTTTGTCATGTATCAAAGTTGATAGTGTTTAAGGTGCTACTTGGTTGTACTTTAGGTCAGTATGTTTGTAATCGCTTTAAGAGACCACACTGTCATGTACCAAAGCTGGCTGCGCAGTGCTTTGCAGGCTAGTGATTTAGTTCTTAATGTTTGCCAATATATTAATTTATACATTCTCATAATATGGAAGAATACTTGAATTAAATTGTTTTAAATTAGTTTGAAAGGTAATAGTGCCGTTTTAGTAATAGTATCAAACTCGTTACGTAAACAAACACTAAATGCCTAGATTAATTCTTTGTTTTTAATTTAACTTTGACTAAATATTACAAGTGATGTTTTCTTTAATGTTCGGTATGGTAATTATACAGTCTGATTTATTCCAAATAAGGATTATTATTTAATTTAGTAGTTTTAAAATAAATAAACTAGTAAATAACAATTATAGACAGCAAAAACTGAAGCTAAAGATTTAACTGTTTCATAGATAATTTCCACATTGTTATTGTTAAATATTTACATGTTTGTTACAAGATTTACTATTTGTAATCAACCATTTTGTATTAACACTGTTTAACAACGCAGGAACATTTAGTTTTGGTGGGCGATGGGAATTAAGTGCTCAGAAGTTTAAGTGCTCGCAAAACCAAATATTTTTAGGTTACAATTTTCATCCAGTTTATGTCTTCTTACTAGACTTGTCGGGAATGTAGCTTTGAATTGTTTACATTATATTCTCGTAAAAATAAAATTTATAAAACGACTATATGGGTTTTATAAACACTTGTATTACGTCTAAATATAATAAAGATTATAAGTTATTTTAGGTTAAGGTTTTGCAAATATGCTTTATATTTATAGTTATTATTATTATACAATTTTCAAGATTCTAGAAAAATTTCATAAATAATAGCTTTGTTGTGTATTTGGTTAGGTTACCCATATAAATTGATAGATAGTTTTAAATACTTTCCAAACGTTTTAAAAATAGTATTTCAGCATATCATAGCATTTAAGTTCAATATATTGAAAGGCAAACAGGAATTTGTCGCTTTATCAACCTTATCAAGGCCGTTCTCATCACAATTGCACTAAGCAGCTCGTTTTTATATATATATTTACTTAAACATATATTTATAGTTACAGAACTGTTTGTACACCAGTAATTTTAAAGTAATCAATTTGGAAACATAATATTTAATGTTGAAGATGGAGTTGTATTGGTTTTCTGTATATAATTATTAAAAATAACACAATTTAAACCAATAAAAAATTTAATAGTGAGGCCTTTCGATATTTATTTGTGATGTGTCTGACGATGATAGCCTTGCTATCGAAAGGCCTCACTATTAAAGTTTTTATTGGTTTAAATTGTGTTATTTTTAATAATAATATTTAATACGCATGAATATTAAATTACATTTATTAATCCAAATTATCACGGGACTCTAAATTATAAAATTCCAGCTTAGAACAATTTAATTACTAGTACTAGGCTACTATATTCTATAAAAAGGTAGTTAAGTTATTTTTTACATTGTTTTGAATGACATATGTCTTATTAATTATGCCTAATAATTGTGTTTTGATAGATTTTACAATATTATATCCATTAATATTTTTGGTTACTTAGATAACCAACAGTGCTGGGCAGCTGAGGATTAGGATTTATTTTAAGTTAATGGATAGTAAAATTCTATACATCCATAATTCACCAGTGATCTTGAACTAACTCGCTGAACAGATAAGAAAAGTTAAGTGAATTTATTTGCTGGGAGTAAAAACTGGTAAACGAAAAACCATGGTGTTACTTAACATACCACCCAATTGTATGTATAAATAACTTTTAGTAAGTTCATAAGCTATAGCTAGTTTAGGGCAACAAAATGTCTAAGAAATAAAAGAATAATAAACTTACGTATATATGATTACTAGTGAAAAAATAACAATGTAGGTGATAAACTGTTAAATACTAATTTAAATTATTAGTTATATTATTACTTAACTAATAAATAAAACAAATAATACGACCAAATCCTGTACATCTAGACCTAAATCATTCAATAACACGTAAGCTACTTCAGAGTCTCTGTTGTAATATTACATCACTACAAAGGTAATAGACTTAAAACAGTTAACGAGTGTATATTTGTGCGGTAAATATAGCAGATATTATACGTACAAATGTACATGCACATCTTAAATATAACTAATTAAAGAAGTGGGTGATTTCTTTTTGTTAACATAATAATAAAATAATTTTTATTTTATTACTAATACAACTTGTAATTCTATATAATTATATATTTGCTTATAATAAACTATGATACACAACTATAAAATTTGTGTTATAGGCCTATGTTTGATTTACCTGCCTTGGGTGGACTACTAAGCTACATTATATAAATGTTGTGGGATCAAAATATGTACAAATTATAAGGAATAAACTAGGTTTCTCACTTGTTATATTAATACATTTAAGGCCAGTCAGTCTAAACTGTAACAGTGTTAAAGCTTGAGGTTACATTGTTGTCGTCCTATGGCGATTGGGAATGCTGTTGACTGGAAACTAATTCCCCAAAGGCTGACTATACTCTTGTTGTAATATTGAGTTAATTGATATTTACACGTGGTTGGTTTACTGACCACAAGTGTCGTAACCTAACTGTCGTTGTAGTAATAACACCAAAGTTTAATATTACTCTGATTAGATGATTATTGGATGATGCACCTCGTGGTGATACAAAGGTGCAATTACACAATATCAAAGGTACGTGGTTTGTGTTTGTAATAATCAGTTTAAGTATCAAGTATCACATATTTGAGATAATATATTTCGTAAACACATTTTGGTGATATTTGTATTATAATAACAGAGAATGCATATTAGTTTAAACATTTTTCAATGTACAAGTTGGTTCACGAGTTGGGGTCACTAGTTTAATAAATTGAATAGTAACAATAATTAAGTACCCTTTTATTAATTTTGTATAATAAGATAAAATTTAACTATGAAAATGAATAAAAGGGCAATTAACTATAGTTATTATTCAATTTAGTTTAAACATATTATCTGAGAAAACACAGAGTTGATTAGTGTATTACAATTTTAATTTGTTTAAGTAAAATGGGATAGTTTCATGAGTACCGTTTAAATGAACAGGTAGTAGAAATTTAACAAGAAAACTCTTCGCTCATATGTGTTCATGAAGCCTGTATTTCTTTCTATAAAATTAATTCTTTTTCTGTCTTTAACCCTTTTAAGACAAGCGGACAAATTGTCGTCCACACATAACTTGTGAAGAATACGATGCGGGCTTTTTGCCGCACGCACACAGCCGTACGAAACAGACGGAGCGTACGATTGCCCGTAATTGTACCGGAAATCGGTAGTTTAGCGAAATAACTGCTGATATGTTTTGCTATTTTTTTAAGAATCAGAATCTAGAAGAGTTGAACTTATTATTTTATATTCGTTGGGAGCCCAGACTGTTGAGAATATTCGATAAAATAAAGTTTCTTCGTCAGCTGTTTTCATGACAGCTGTTCCCCTGCCGATCTCAGTCAAGGCGTCAGTCAAATGAAGGAGTTGTTTGTTTATGTATGTGTTTAGGTTATTGTGCTTTTGTTATTAGTTGAAATGTTTGTTGTTTGTAAATAGTTTATTTTGTTTTATATCTTATTTTGTATAGTATAATAGTTTAACTATTTTCATTGTGTGATAACAAATATAGATTGGAATAGAATACACTGCTAAAACACCACTACTATTTTTAAATAGTGTAAATAATTGACAGTGACATATATTCAAGATGTAAATAATTTTACAGCATGTTAGATTTATTTTTTATTTGAAATATTATTACATACATGAAGCATAAGTATAAAGTGAAACTTAGAATTTTTTATTGTTTTCAATTTTTCTCAGCTAAATATGATGAAATTTTTTACTAAGCTAAAGGACTGCATTTTAAACAGAAATAGGAGGTTACCAATGGTTAAAATGTTTTTAGTTATTTCTCTATAATGTGTCAAAAAATAAAAATCTTCCTGTATTTTTTATGATTTAACAATGTGAAATGTATGTATAAAAAGGATAATATTTCATTGTTTTCTGATTGCCAATTTATAAACATTAAAAACAATACCAAAAGCTTCGTGATTTCCTTTTTTTAGCAATAATATAATTTTTTATATACTTACAAACACCACTAATTTGCTGCAGTCTTTTTCTTAGACTAGGGTCTCATATCACATATCTAAAAAAGTAGTAATTCCAAAAAATCCATTTTTTTTCAGTCCTAAAAGGGTTAAAGTTAGCAATAGTGGTATATTCCACTCTGGGTCTCTCCACCTTCTCTCAGCCTTTCTCCAACAAACTCTTTTTGAAATATTTTTTGTAAAATACATTTTATATTTATAAGATTTTGTTCATGGGTTAATGAAAGCTTCAATTTATTTTGTAATTAGTTTTAAAGTGTCTATCTTATAAATTAATTTCAGAATGCAATTATTCCCATATGCAACTTTTATCTCTCCAATCCACTTTCATTTATGACTCTAAATTCATCCACTGAGTGTCCCACCCCTGCTACAAACACAGGAATATGTGTTGAGGGTAGTTCACGAGACGTGTTAACTCAGTATTGTCATACAGCAATCGTAGGTAGAAGTTATAACTTAGATATCTTCAATTCTACGATACAATGGCTCTAACTGTACGATATAATAGCTATTATGGCATTGTCTGTATTTTTACTGCATTGTACTATCTTTTCAATTTATATTTACGCCTGTAACCACTGAAAAATCTTTACTTGAGAATTAAGATAAATTTTAATGATATGATTTTGAAAGATATCTTTTTTTAGTTTATTATAAATATATTAATACTATTCCAATGAATTTTAGTCCGTCAGACCTAACTTTGTTTTTGTTAAAATTATAGTAAGGTTTTTAATATACGGACTCCATCCATATCTATTTGCTTAAATTCATTATGGGACGTAATATAACAATGAATTGCAAAGCCAAAGTTTACCAAAGATTGTTGGTTTTAAAACAATACCTTACTAGTTTAATACAAATTTAATCAAATTACTTATTTTATTAACTAAATTAGTTTTCGTTTGTATCAGTAATATATAAATAATTTTGATTTTTTTAGGTTCACAAGTCTGTTTTATATGAAGTCAGAATTAAATTATATTCAAATGTTTCAGTATGATTTCTTGTTTAGTTCTATAATATATAAGTTATGTTTAAGTGGCTTATAAAAGTTCTTGAGTAGAGTTTAAATATTTTGTTACAACATTTTTATTAAAAAAAAAAAAATTTGTTTTAATAACAAACCTACATTTAATATAGTTATTACAGTAATATTTTATATCATTTACGTATGCATACATTATTATAAAAACTAGCTAAAGAAATGAAGAAACATTATGAAACAGTTTCTCCAGATATATTGATGTATAAAGTTACTTAAAGTATAGTTATCAATTCACATAAACAATCCTCATAGTTTTTAATAAACTATTTTGTGTTTCTAACTCGTTACATGAATTATTAACTACATATTCCTAGACTAAAGTGTATTTCAACACTTTATATACAACTAATTGAATAATCAGCATTACAAAGTGAAACAGTTGGAAATTAAAAAGTTTTCTCATTAGACTGGTTTTATTCCGAACTAAGTTAAACGGATCTGATAGCTCATCCTCGCAACTCTCGTCGTTCTGCTTTTAAAATATTTACCTATAATTTTAGTAGATTTTAGCAAGTGGTGTGTTTTTAAATACATTCAGACTAGTATTTAAACTGTTCATTTGATGACTATAAACTAGTAAACAATGACGTAATGTAATATTGACATCACATTAAAGTACCCAAATCCTAGATAACTATTCCCTGATTTCCTAAAAATGTGACGACTGAAATGTTTTATGGCCGTAGTATGTTATGCCCTAAGCTGAAGAATTTCATATCAGATAGCTATCCAGCAGAATATATGCCTTCCAACATTTTATCATACTTTTGGCTGTAAAATAGGTTAAACGTTGGTTCCCACTGTTTTCCGTAATACTGTACAAATACGTCAGCTTCTTTGGCTGACGTCACGTCATACTATGCTGTAATTAATGACTTTCTCTGTGTGTTTTAATGAATCAGTTACACTACGACACTATTTATAACAAAAATATAAATGTTTTTGGAGTGGCTAATAACTACTTACTCTACGAGACTCAGCCACTGACTGAAACATTCAGCATAGCTCCCAGGTACCAATTCATGCGAAGTGTCCCTGTGCTGCCATGTATCCAAACATCAACTATTTCTCATGGAAACTCTACTGTACTTTCGACGACCTGATATGAGGTAGTTAATGATATTTATTCTACTCTTTCAATATACATTCATAATAACCTTGAATTAGAAAGTAGAGTTCAAATACTATTGGACTGAAGAATACATTAGTGTATTACACTATACAAGATTTGTTTAGAAAAAATGTTTTTGTAAATTCCAAATCTAAAATAATGTTGTTGTATATCGATTCATTTATTTTTCGAGACGGAGATTAAATTTCAGATTGAAAAGAATCAAGGCAGTTAGATATAACGTGAGTACAAGTAAATTTCCTTGTGAAATAAGATACAAGTCAAAATAAATTTAGCACATTTTATAAATTTGTTTTATTCACCTTTGATCAGATAGCTTAGTTTAATAAATATTTCAAATATAAGTTCAAATTGATTTATGTTATTACAGTTACTTATTCTTATATTTATTTGCTGACATTTTTTAATCAGAAACCATTCACTAACTATGGAATAGTTTGATAGTTTACACAATTTCATATTTCATAAAAATAATCTAAATACATGGAAGGGTTCTACAAAATGTACCATTACATTTCTTGTAGACGCAATCTAATGTTTGTAAACAGTAAAGTGATAAAAAATAGTGGAAACATAGTTTTACGATAAAGACATGGGATCTGTAAATTTTAAAAAAGCTTATATAAAATTACAGTTAAATTAAAATATTTTTATATTTCCAATCCATTAATTAAATATTCACGACTTTTGAAATTGTTATTTATTTTCGATAACGGGTGTATATTTAGTATTAAATTAGTAGAATATGTGACATACTGGACTTACATGTCGGTTCTACAAGTTTAAACTTTTAATAATAACATGAAACTTTATAATCAAAACACTCAAACTGCACTACACTTACTCACCCAATATCTCGTACTTTTAAATAACAAGATTAGGAACTTAAATCCCTACCTTCAAAGTTTTAAACAGTATTAAAATTATGAAAAATAGCTCGAAGTAAAGTAAATAACTATAGTTCGAGCTGTTTTCTATGTATGTCATTAGACGACAAATAACTAATGCCATATCAAAATAATAGTCTTGAGCAATCTAACCAGTTTCTATTTTAAATGTTGCCATATGGTGAAATATATTTAGGCTTTTAGTTCGTAAAAATAAGACTGATTTTTTGAAGATCCTTTTCCTAAAAACACTTTATTTACAGCTTTAAGAAAGTAAGTCTGAAATAAAACTACGTGACATAATATTTTTAATTACTTAATAACAGCCATTATTATGCTTTGTAGTTATAGAGTGAAAATAAATGTAAAAACCTTTAATCACAATTTTATATAGTACAAGTAAACGTCACACAACACAAATTGATTAAAATATAAGTACAAATATAGTACAATACAAGTACAAAATGCACAAATATTATGGTGATCGATTTAGGAGAACCACGCTCACTTTCCTCAGAACAGAGTGATTCACAAAAGAATGGAAGATGACGCTCAACAACTCCATTATTTATTGGCCTATGATCACGGGAACCCATGGCTGGAATCGTCAAAATGGCGGCTACTGTGATATTATTGGCTGTTACTTCTGTTCTTTTAGTCTCTGAAAATACATTATTAAAACGTATTCCGGAATCAAAATTAACCTGTTCATTCACGATACTTACATTTTTCTTTAAAAATAAATAACTCTTCCCAAGCATTCATAATATGACCCTTCTTACAAATTTTTAGAATATCTACATTTTCATCTATTTTATTCACACTGTGGGGACAATTTAGAAGGTGTTTAGCTATATTATATCTTTCAGGTTTCTAATTTTTAAAAGCAGATACAACGTTTTTATATCTTTTGCTAAAATTTAAAGTCTGACCTCTAAAACACATTACAATCATTACAGTTAATCCTATATATTCTTGACTTATTGAATTTATCTTCACTTTCAATATTCGGATGTATAATGTTGGACATAGTCTTATAAGTCTTAAAAGCTACCGATAAATTGAATTTCCTAAATATATTACCAACTCTTTGTTTAAACGGTCTATTGTAATGGAGGGATGCATGTTCTTTTATTCTTTATAGGATTTTTCTTTTTTTAAGTGTTGTCCGATATCGTCTCGAATTTTATTTTCTATTTTCTTTTGTATTCTACTTCTAATTTCATCAATGATTGATGCCCTGCATGCATTTGCAATAGCTATTGATTTTATTACATTTATTTCCTGTTTTCTATCTGCAACACTTAATGCTATTGAATACGCCTTATATGATATACTTCTGAAGGTAGCTGTTTTGTGCGACGGGGATGGACATAACTGTTATTTATTGTACAATTGGTTTTAGTAGGTTTCCTGAAAATTCTATATACAAATAATTCGTGATCGTGGGAATTACTTTTAGATCCAAAAAGTTAATTTAATTCATAGATACAAGTTCACTGCTAAAACTAAGCTTCTGGTGGTGACAATTAAGTATATATAACATATTATCTATTACACGATTTCTCGTTAAATAAAACCAGAATATGGTCGACTTTACGTATGTAAAATATGATAGACTCTATCATATTCCTTTTTTAATTGATCTAAAATAGAGGCTTCCTGATGCTGTACGTGTAAATAAACTTCTGACAAAACGAATGACAGTGGACTGCCCATAGCTAAACCATCGTTTTGTAATTAAAATTTGTTATTGAAACCGAAGTAATTTTGTATCAAGATAGTTTAGAGCAACTTTACAATTTGATTTATATATTTTTTCATATTGTTGTTCTAAAAGTTTTTCGTAAACCAAGTTAATCACTTCATCAACTTGAATATTAGTATACAGATTACATATGTCAAATGAGGCTAACCTAGTCTTATTACACAGTTTTACATGATTTAGCTTATCGAACAATTCAGTAATGTTCTTAACGGTAATTTTTTTCATGGTTCAAAGCAGAATTCAAAATATTGGACTATATCTTTGATACATTGTAAGAAGGCGCAGATTTTAAATTTACCAGGGGCCTATTAGGTGAAAATAATAACGTAAAAATAGTGCTTTACATTATCCTTTACATTATTTAATTAAAATAATTACTCAAACAAACAAAAATAATAGCCTACAACTTTTCGTGTATGAAATAAATAAATGGTTTATTGCGTAGAACATAACAAAAATATGCATTGCAATCTTCAAGCTATTCATTATTGCTATTCGCTATTGTTTAGCCATTCATTCTTCCATCGAGATCCCTTTCAAACATACAAAACACGTTAATACACGCATTCATCTCATAAACCCACTCAGTAGTCTAACCCAATAAATTTCGCTAGGTCTCCCAGTTGTGTGCCCTAAATTCATCTAAGCTGTAGAATGCCTCTTCAATCAGCTTTTCTTTTAGACGAGATCTAAACGCCTTCAGCGTGGGGGCACTTTTAATTAAATTTGGCAATTTGTTGACAAATTTTACTCCTGCCTCTACAGGCAGTCGCTCATAAACTACCGTTATGTGCCTCCCAGAACGGTAGTCGCCCCTGCCTCTAGTGTCATATCAAATCAAATCCTTTATTAACACATAATATTTGTTACAATTATAAATTTTATTTGAACAAATTTTGTGTCTTGTCAAATTAACTACAACTACTACTAATATAATACTGTATCAATTAATTAATATTTAATAATCTTGTACTACAGACATGAGAGGTAGTCGAATGTATGAAATAGATGTAAATTTGAACACTCAAAATATATATTTAAGCATACATTGAATAATGTTGCCAAATGGATCAAACTGTTATATATAAATTAAAATAATTTAAAGCAATCAAAACTTGGCACTTTCCATATTAAGATAACCCTTTACACTGTAGAAGGCATGCGAAAGAAGAAAGGACTTTACTAAATCTTCAAATTTTGAAATGTTTTCTTTTTTAATTTTTAGTGGCAATTTGTTAAAAAAAATTAATCCCATATAAGCTGGGCCTTTTTAAAAATTTGATGTCCTATGATTTGGGTAGCATAGTGCCTCCCCATGCCTTGTATTGTATGAAAGGAAATTTCCTATTTTGGCCTCAGCGTCAATATTTTTGAATGTTAAAATTAAAACCTCAAATATATAAATGGAATGAATGGTCATTATTTTATTTTCTATAAACAGGCTTTTGCATGAATGAGAGTCAGTGACGTCGAAAATGATCCTTAAGATTTTTTTTGACATTTAAGAACTCTTTCCAGAGAGGATGAACCTCCCCAGATAGCCAATCCATAGCGAATTATGCTCTCACAATAAGCTCGGTACACGTCAAGAAGGATATCTCTACTACACGAAGCTTTTAATATTCTTGTTGCAAAGGTACCTGAATTGATACGACGCAAGAGTTTTTCGATGTGCGGTCTCCAGCAAACAGTCTCGTCAACAGTCATTCCGAGGAACACTACAGATGTTTCGTTCTGTAGAGTTTGTTTAGGGTTCACAATTATGTCATCACAAATATTATGTGATTTATTTTTTGCACATATCTTGTGATTTATCATAAGAGTGTATGTCACAACCTCTTATAGCATGCCATTTTGATTTGAAAAAGAGACAAGTTTCCAAGATTTAGAGGCAGGGTAATGTCAACAAATTCAGATTTTTGAATGCTGTCTTACACGACTATCTTTGTAATTGTAATAATTTTGCAATTATTCGCAACGCTCTTTTTTGGAGGATGAAAGCTCTTGAGAGGTTTGAGTTTGAGCATCCACCCCACACGGTCAGTCCGTAGGAGAGATGAGGGTAGATGACTCCATAGTACGCCGTCATCAGAATCTGAGTCGGGCAGTACTTTGATAGTTTTCTCAGACATAAATGCCGGAGGAAGGTTTTGAGCAAACATGGTCTGCATGGCAATCCCACGTCAAACCTTTATCAAGGTGTATTCCGAGGAATTTGGTTATGTAGACCTCTTCGATCTCAGTTCTATCTAACATGACCGCTAGACTGTCTGAGTCTTTTTGGTGCAAAGAGAATTTAATGAAATTTGATTTTGAGGTTGAGCTCGTTGAAATGTTGAATGGTGCTGTTAAGCTCCACGAGAGCAATTTGCTCGAGTTCTTTGATTGAGTTCGCTTTCAGACAGAGAGTCGTGTCATCTGCGTACTGAACAATATGTCCGTTTTGTACAGATGTGCCAACATCATTGATGTAGATTAAGAAGAGAAGTGGACTAAGTATGGACCCCTACGGAGCTCCATAGTTCAGCCGTTCTTCTTTCAATCTAACGTCAGATATTCCAACGAATGGCGTTCTATTACTGAGATACGGTTCAAGCCACCTGAAGGGCACTCCCCGTATCCCGTAATATTCCAGTATGTGAACAAGTGAAGTGTGATCAACACAGTCGAAGGCTTTTGACAAGTCGAGAAATACACTTAGAGTCTCTCTTCGACCTTCAATTCCCTCTGTTATCATCTCGACCAGACGGACTACACGTCTGAGGTTGATTTACCGCTTCGGAACCCGAATTGGTTATTTGATAACAGACTGTGCCTTTCCAGGAATTCCACACAAAGTGTCAAGAAAACCTATTCAAAAATTTTGCTCAGGATTGGTAGGATTGAGATTGGGTGGTAATTTTGAGTAAAAATAGGGTCGCCTTTTTTGAAAATTGGGAAGAATTTTGCAGTTTTCAGTGCAGAAGGGAAAACCCCCTTGCAAAAAGAAAGGTTGATCAAATGCTCCAAAGGTCTCAGCAAGTGTCTATAACACTTTTTGAGAAGTCATGTGAACATATGACTTGAGTCGTTTGACTTTTTTGATTGGAGTTTTCTGATCACCTGGTCTACTTCAAGCTGTGTGACTGGAGCCAGAGACATTGAGACGACTGGACTTTGCACGGAGGAGAGGGGATGACGCAAAGTTGAACCAAGTCCTTGATCAATTCCGACCGAGGCGAAAAAACTGTTGAATTCATTTGCAACCCTTAGAGGGTCTTTGATGCATTCATATCCAATCTATAGTTCAATTGGTCTGTCAGTTTGTAAGATTTTATTGTTTATGATGGCCCATGCTGTTTTAGATATGTTTTTTGACGTGAGCAGAGCTTTGTTGACACCATAAGCCTTTGCAGCTCGGATGACTTTCTTATATATCCTTTTGTAATTTTGAAAAAAGTTTATGAAACCTTCATTTAAAGTGTGCTTTTTTATTTCTGAGTAAGAAAATAATTTTTCTCTCGAGACTAGGATACCTTTAGTAATCCATGTGCACATTTTTTTCTTCGGTTTTTGTTTGATTTTTTCAGGGGACAGCTCACGTTTAGGTGATAATTTAGGGTGGATTGGAAACATTGAAATTGATTTTCTACGGGATCGTGGAAATTTATAATGTGCCAACTCTCCCTAGAAAGGAAGGAGTTGAGGAGTGCAACATTCGCGGGCCGTGTGTCTCTGATTGATTTTTCTTTAATTAGATCCCGTTCTGGTGTATGGCCATCAATGATGACTTGTTGGCCATGGTGGTCTGAAATAGCTGTGTTGATCACCGAAACCCTCACGTTAGTCAGGTTTGTTATGACGTTGTCAATAGAGGTGGCTGACGTATTTGTCACTCTCGTTGGTGAATTGATCGACCAAGAAAGGTCAAAGGATTTGAGCAAGTAAGCGTTTCTTGTCATAGGGCAACGGAGGTCTAAGACGTTCACGTTGAAATCCCCAATGATAATGAAGTTCTGAGTTTTTTTTGACACTACCGACAACATCATATCAAATTTGGAAAGAAATGAATCAAAATTTCCACTGGCAGACCTGTATAGATCAATGACAGTCAGTGGTTGCGACGAATGACTTCCGATCCGTACCAACAAGCACGCCAGGATCGAGTTCCTCACACTTGAGAAATAACTCATCCTCCTTGTTGGTTGCAATTTGTGCATTTTGATGCACCAGCGAAATCTGTTTTTTTGTTTGATTTTTTTCAATTGAAGATTTTGTTTTTGTTTTATTGTCTGTTAGTTTTTTGGGGTAGCTATGAGTGGGGTACCTAACAAAACTGCATTTCGTTCTTATGCGTTATTCTGTCGTAAGTGGTGACTCGGAGATTCTTCTCGTAGGAGGGGATCCACCATCGGGCCTCCAACTGAGGCTGGCTCCTGGTCCGTAACTTGGCTCTGTGAGGGGGTCCCCACTGCTCCAGCGTATGATCAGCTGCCCGGAGTGATTCGCGTAGTTCCGTCATTCTGTAACCTCGTTCTTGAAGGTGATTTACGGACTACTGGTGGTCCAACAGTGGGAACAGGTAAAAAAGTGCGAAGAGCTGCTGTTATCCGGCTGGCTAGGATCTTCTTTCCATCCAAACGCAGGTGCATTCCGTGGGTTGTATAACAGCTGCGGTGGAGGTCAGCCATTTTCAGGTAACGCACGTTATCATGGCGTGTACAAAGATCCATTATATAGTTGCTTAGGAGCTTTATGGTGTTGTGAGTGGGGTCAGTGGAGGTGATGTCGTGCCGTGGCGGCAGGGTGCAGACCAAGGGACATGTATTGGACATGTATTAAAATTATTGTATTGAAAACCAATATGGAACGGTTATGATTCTTTTAAAAGTATACATAAATGTTTACAATCAGGTTTTTGTTGTTATATTTTCATCTATAACTATATAAAAATAATACTCTTATAGTTATAATATAATTGCTTAGTGCTAGACAATAGGTTTTATAAAACACAGATAATAAAAGTAACACATTCAACACACACTATTTCCTGAAGCATGTTGTCATCATTTATATGCGGAAGAGAACACTAAATTTTCATCTGCTCATTTATCTTTATCATTTCTAACACTTTTTATTTTATCCATTGAGACCAGTTCTGTTCTACTGAACGTAGCAATTTAAATTTAATTTGTGTTTCTATTAAAAAAATTAAACTTTAATAACTCCAAATGCTATCTTCGGATTTAAATTAGAAACATTTCTTTTAACATAAATAGTACTTGATAAATAGCCAAGAATCAAGCTGCATTGTTTTAATTAATACAGGATTCTCTTCATCTAATAAAAATAATGTAATAATACTTGACAACACTATTACAACTGTACAACACCACACCAGCCGTTTCAAAGAACTCCCGCTGAGCACACAATGCAATATTACTTGAATGATTCTTATAATAAATTAAATAAAAACAGTTTAAAAATCTAAACAAGGAATAAAAATACTATATATTTATACAGTAACATATAAAATACTTTTAACGTTCAAGTAATCAGTTTTTGGTTTTTCTAACACATTTTAACGTGATTCTACTGAGGATGCTACAACACAGAATGCGCGAAACTTCTTTATGGTTATGCGAATGCGAAGAATGGTTTATGGTTATGCGAAGAAAATCGCGATAACCAGAGAGAGAGAGAGAGAGAGAGAGAGAGAGAGAGAGAGAGAGAGAGAGAGAGAGAGAGAGAGAGAGAGAGAGAGAGAGAGAGAGAGAGAGAGAGAGAGAGAGAGAGAGAGAGAGAGAGAGAGAGAGAGAGAGAGAGAGAGAGAGAGAGAGAGAGAGAGAGAGAGAGAGAGAGAGAGAGAGAGAGAGAGAGAGAGAGAGAGAGAGAGAGAGAGAGAGAGAGAGAGAGAGAGAGAGAGAGAGAGAGAGAGAGAGAGAGAGAGAGAGAGAGAGAGAGAGAGAGAGAGAGAGAGAGAGAGAGAGAGAGAGAGAGAGAGAGAGAGAGAGAGAGAGAGAGAGAGAGAGAGAGAGAGAGAGAGAGAGAGAGAGAGAGAGAGAGAGAGAGAGAGAGAGAGAGAGAGAGAGAGAGAGAGAGAGAGAGAGAGAGAGAGAGAGAGAGAGAGAGAGAGAGAGAGAGAGAGAGAGAGAGAGAGAGAGAGAGAGAGAGAGAGAGAGAGAGAGAGAGAGAGAGAGAGAGAGAGAGAGAGAGAGAGAGAGAGAGAGAGAGAGAGAGAGAGAGAGAGAGAGAGAGAGAGAGAGAGAGAGAGAGAGAGAGAGAGAGAGAGAGAGAGAGAGAGAGAGAGAGAGAGAGAGAGAGAGAGAGAGAGAGAGAGAGAGAGAGAGAGAGAGAGAGAGAGAGAGAGAGAGAGAGAGAGAGAGAGAGAGAGAGAGAGAGAGAGAGAGAGAGAGAGAGAGAGAGAGAGAGAGAGAGAGAGAGAGAGAGAGAGAGAGAGAGAGAGAGAGAGAGAGAGAGAGAGAGAGAGAGAGAGAGAGAGAGAGAGAGAGAGAGAGAGAGAGAGAGAGAGAGAGAGAGAGAGAGAGAGAGAGAGAGAGAGAGAGAGAGAGAGAGAGAGAGAGAGAGAGAGAGAGAGAGAGAGAGAGAGAGAGAGAGAGAGAGAGAGAGAGAGAGAGAGAGAGAGAGAGAGAGAGAGAGAGAGAGAGAGAGAGAGAGAGAGAGAGAGAGAGAGAGAGAGAGAGAGAGAGAGAGAGAGAGAGAGAGAGAGAGAGAGAGAGAGAGAGAGAGAGAGAGAGAGAGAGAGAGAGAGAGAGAGAGAGAGAGAGAGAGAGAGAGAGAGAGAGAGAGAGAGAGAGAGAGAGAGAGAGAGAGAGAGAGAGAGAGAGAGAGAGAGAGAGAGAGAGAGAGAGAGAGAGAGAGAGAGAGAGAGAGAGAGAGAGAGAGAGAGAGAGAGAGAGAGAGAGAGAGAGAGAGAGAGAGAGAGAGAGAGAGAGAGAGAGAGAGAGAGAGAGAGAGAGAGAGAGAGAGAGAGAGAGAGAGAGAGCTTCACTAACTCACCCACCCACCCTTACACGTACAGTGGTATAGATCTACCTACCCACCCTTACACGTACAGTGGTATTGTAATGATCTAAGAATGACCAAGTGGTGTTAAGATCTAAGAATGACTAATCTGCCTACCAATACACGTACGTTCGTATTGACCCTGTCACCCAACAATACATGTACAATGGTAAGAACACACCCATCTACTGATACACCAATCTACGTAGTGTGGTAATGACGTACCCAACCACACATACACGAACAGTGATATGTAAAATCCCACACAACCTTACTCTCGATGGTAAACCCCCTCCCACCACCCGCGTTAATCATTGCAATTCTAAATCGATTCAATTATCCAGATAAATAATGTAGACGTAATCACAGTAGTTTGTTTAAAATACGGTTTGTATCACATGAATCTCCCACATGGCATCACACTGGTGAAGTAGAGCGGAGTAAGGCAACCAATAATAAACAAACACAAGAAATACTTGTTTTAATGCCAGTAGTTACATTGAAAGCTAGTAAATAGCTTACTTAAATTTACGTTGAAAGCAAGGAGATTCTCAAATAAGTCTTTCCTGTTATATGACCAATGCAGTTATATACCATTATTTATTTAATAAAGTATCATAATAAATTCTACCCTAGACTATGGTTTTGAAGTGGATAATTTATCCTATAGAAAAATAATAAATTATACTATATAAATAAAATATAAGGTAATTGAACCATCAAGGGTGGTTTTAACATTGTTTAACCTCGATTTGTATAGGTAGTACATTTTTAATATATCTTAATGAAATCTGGTTCTCCAAATGGTTGGTCAATAGCTGACTATAATCCTGCTGTAATATTGAGTTGACTGATATTTACACGTGGTTGGTTTACTGACCACAAATGTGGTGTTAGGACACATTTGTGGTTATAACACCAAAGTGTAATATTACTCTGATTAGATGATTATTGAATGATACACTTCGTGGTGATACAAGGTACAAAGGTCGAATAACACAAAAGTAAAGGTACGTGGTCTGTGTTACTGATCGGTTATTTATGAAAGGATAGAGTGGCGTTCCAAAGACTTCTATGTAGTATTTACTAAATTAAGCCAATTTTATAATGCTTAATAAACGTGTAATTCAAACTTCGTGTTAATTTTAAAAGTATTAGAAACTATACATCAGTATACTAACAAATAATAAGAAAACAATTTGTTTTCGATGTTAATAAAAAATAAGATTTGGTCAGATAAATAACATAATTTAGAGATTTTTTTAGTTTGATATATTTTATGTCACATATAAATATTTTGATACCATTCAAAATTACAGTGTACTGAATTTTAGATGCCGACAAATATTCAGAAATTTTTTAATTGATCAAACTATTGACAATTTGATATTCCTCTTATCAACTGCATTGATGTCATCTTAGAATCTTAAATTATAAGAATACATTAACTATACCACATTACAACCACATGCTTCATAATTGTCTCAGAACTAAATCAAAATAATACACCAACTACTACTGACATATAACGTTGACATGGTAGAAGTGGTTTTCTATGGCTAAGTCGCTCTGCACGCTATGGGATTTCTTGAAAAATGGGGAAATTTTGAATAGATAGGATCTTTAACTTTGAAGAAGTACCTCTTTGCGAACTATATCTAGAGGAGCTATGTTGCATAGCACTGGAAGCCATGTTAGAGGTCTTGCAATGAGGAAACCTTGATCATCACCCCATTTGGTCGTAATAAACCTCTTTGTGTACTGTTAAACCACTAAGGAGCACAATATTCTGCAGTGAAGTAAACCATACAACGCAGTATTATGCAGAACTTGTGCGTTAGCTCCCCACAATGATCCAGCAATTTATTGTAGAATCGTACTTATAGTTTTTAAGTTAGCTGCCGTTTTTTTAGGTGCTTTTAATACTCATATATTGAACTAAACCGACTTCCAAATACTGTGGCTGCTAATTGTGTTTGATACAAAGAAAAAGAAAATAAAGAAAAAAAGATTCATTATGTCACCAGCTACCCTATTACTGAGGTGAAATCAGATCACTTCTGCATTTGTTGGAATGCACTTTAGCTTCAAAGTTCTAAAATAACTATTTAGGGTAGATAGACCAAGTATAATCGTTTTTTTTCTGTTTTCTATATGTCTCTTTGTTGGGTTGAGAAATCGATTCATCTGCATATATTAATTTTCTTGACTGTGGTGGGAATGTCGGCCATGAATATATTGAAGAAAAGAAGATGAGGACAGAGCCTTGTGGTGGTCCATGATTCAAGTGCTAAAAGTACTTTCTCTATCAGCCAGGAAAATATTAGTTGACTTTTTCCTTAGGGAAAATCGCAAAAGTTTAAGTAACTGAATTAAGTTTTAACATCTAGGTACCAATCCATGACTCCAAGTTGTGTCATAGGCTGCTAAAAGATTTGCAAATTGCACGAATGTTTTTCTTTTTCTGTTTCAAACTCATACTCAATGAATATGTAAATAAAGTATTCATTCACTGTAATTTCGACCAGGTCTGAAACCAACTTATTAAACAGAGATGCTGTCATTGAGAATAAGTAATATTCTGTC
Organism: Stictocephala bisonia; assembly: GCA_035578905.1. Classification (NCBI taxonomy): domain Eukaryota; kingdom Metazoa; phylum Arthropoda; class Insecta; order Hemiptera; family Membracidae; genus Stictocephala; species Stictocephala bisonia. Next base: position 37,412 of record JAQJVL010002663.1, on the reverse strand, counting down.
AGCATAAAGTAGCAAGTGCTTCTTTCTTAACATTCGAACATCTATTCTGAGAGACCGACACATTTCTCGATGCCTACTTTACTGGTTTATTAACGCTATTGTGATCTTTTTGATCGAGAACTGCTCCTAACTAAAACGTGAAGCATCAGCAGATACTCTGTTCTTTCTGTATGTTTATATTAATGATAGAAAAAGAGGTTTGGTTGGTATTTTCTTTATTATTTCACAAATATATTCCTGATTTGATTCCCAAATCAAAATGGAGCTTATTACATTACAATTAATATTTTTGATATATTCAGGGTGGTAATGAAATAATTAATTGTTGTCCAACATTCAAGAAAAATGTATCAAGTATGTCAGCCCAAAATTGTATTCGGTTAGCGATAATATTACGTAAATAATGCCATAGGACCGAGATACCCAACTGGACATTAATTTTCCTGAGGTTACAGTAGCATATATGAGAGTTCCTACCAACAGTGACCATAATGATTTTCTGCCCTCCACCAATAAACAAATCACCAAAACGTAAATATGAGGCGTATATAAGCCATCATTGACCTAGCTAGTAAAAAATAAATATTATACCTAGAAGACATTAATTATAATATATTACCATTAAAGAAATATTAGCTAAAACCAAATTAACTTGCAAATTGATCATCACTTTAACAAGTTATCTTGAACTAGGTTTCATAAATCCACACAACCCTAAGCGATGAGAAATGATTGTTTATCATTCTACAGAACTTTTCTGACATAATATGGTACAATAAAATTGAATTAATCTATAAGAAATGTCAGTTAAATATTACTATTTAAAATATCGTTAGTTAGCTATAGTATAGTACAAGTTTATATCATTATATTTTTTACACATATTTTATGCCAAGTGAAGAGAAAAGCTTACTACGTTTGCTAGCAGATAGAAGTTAGAGAGTATTGGATACGTGACTTTACCTTCAATAGATACCTGTCAAACAATTTAGTAAGCAGATATATTGAATTTAATTTATAAACACAAAACATCATAAAAAGTTTTAATTCTGTTTTATGTTGTTTATGATACGAGATTAAATAATAAAAAAGAAACATTTTAATTAAAGCATTTTTTTTTTATTCAAAAACAGGCAAATATGTTATCAGGTAATATAAGAGTATAAATGCGTATAAGAGTATAAATGCTAATCATTATCAGCGAAGGAAAAGATGAAAAAACGTAATTTACGAGTGTTTTAATATTTATTTTACACAACTTGTAGATAAAAATAATATATTTCGTTTTAACTGATTTCTCAGTTTGGGGGAAGGGAGCTAATTATAGTTTAATGGATCACAGAGAATAAAGAAAACGAGGCCACATCTAATAGTACGCTGAATGGGTGTCGAATTATAGTAATATGAAAGGTCGAGACGTTAGTTTTTAAGTTCTCTGTGCGAATAGTAGGCCAGCTCAGTCTCTCCCATATTCCCCTCCAAATCCTTAAGGATAAACGTAGAAGTGACTTACTTATACAAATTATTATCACCATGTAAACATTCTCTATTTATTCTTTGGGTAAGATACCCATAGTACGCTTTGCAGTATTTATCATATTTACAAATAAAATGTTCACAACATTCTGTCATGGTACCCCCTGTTTTTAAAACACCCCTTAATATAAAGATTTAATAATAATTAAAAGAAATAATTTTGAGTCTTTTAAGTAGGGTATACTTCTAAGCAAAGCTTCTGCAGTTGCCAAATTTACACTTAATATTCGAGTTGGCTGGTCTGAAACACCCTGTATGTTGTATTTATATACTAGTCACAATACTATAATTTAATGTATAAATATTAAATTCAAGAAAATAACTTTATTGGGGTATTTTACAATATTGAATAATTTAACCTAATACATCTATTCATTACTGATTATTAAATATACAGCACATACATTACAAGGTGCATTCGTCATTTTACGACACATTTTCCGTTTTAGCTGTGGGCTTTTTTTAAAAGTCTCATGTTACAACACGTCAAAACCCCTAATACTGATTAAACTCTGATCAACTATAGATTCTCATAATCTATTATGAATAGCCATAAACACTAAAATTATGTAAAGTAATTATAAATTAGATTCTATTTTATTACAACTCCCTAAACCTGACTAAAATAACAATAATATGAAAACTAAATAAAGCATTCAATTATGTTATTAGGTCCCCCCTATGGATCCAGGTAAATTGGTTTATTTATGAAAATGAATGCTTATCGCTCCATAACTGTACAGGATTAACCTATATAAATAATTATAGTTAATTATGAATTGTAAAACAGAATCAATTATAATAATATAATTGGTAAACGTGACATAACTAGGCAGCCAGGAAAATTTAACCTATAAATTTATTATCATTTCACCAACGACCTACCTATATGATTTTTGTGTTTAATTTCCAGTTCAGTAAATTCTAATAGGTAGTATCAGATATGTAATTTACCGGTAACTGGAAGAGTAGATACCATTGCAAATATATTCTATAAGGAATTATTGAACCTAGATTCTATCACGTACTTTCCGCACTTGTGGTTAGTTGTATAAGCAAGATAATGTCATGCATTATGATCTAATGCTGGTGTGATTGAATGAAGATGGAAATGGTGAAGACTGAGCAATTCAATATGTTTGTTGTCAATCTGGTATTAACAGCACAACAGCGTCATTTCCTCATTCATTGCACATTTAAACAAACGAACAGTACATTATTCTATCTACCACTACCTCTATTTACTAATGTGTTCGTCAATATTCAACAAAACAAATTTTATTTTGCACCATCCCTTGCAAGCCGTACCATATCGTCTTCATATTCTCCCTTCCATCTGCAACACAATCCTCGTAAATTAAATCTGTTTTATTAATATTTATAGTTCTGCAGCTCTAATGGCTTTACTTGTTCACTTTTCCCTAAACCTAACTTTCGAAAATGTATTCGACATCTCTCTAATCTTTCTTCAGTTTTTGATGGAAACTATTGAAACTTTGGTAGCATTTACCGACTGATCGTTTTGTTATGCCTCAGTTTAAGTTGCAATCGATATCATAGAACGAATCATAATTGAGAACGTGTATGATAGGTAGGTGGGTCACTATGCGACGGTCTTGGCAAATCTGTCAGGCACACTTTTAAAGCTTTTAACGGAATTAGGGTTAAAAGGTAACACCGTTGTACATTCCCACTAAATAGGTGTTTTTAAGTTAAATGTGTCTGGAAATGAAGTTGCACTGCTGTGCTTGCATTGCCAGTCCAGATACTCATTCATTTCCCTTTTAAGCACCGATATTGCTTAAAGTTGATACGCCTTAACGGATGTTTTAGGTACTAGTGCTGGTAATTCAAATACTGTGAGTAGTTCGATTTGCCAGTTCTGGAACAACATCTGATTCAGCATTTTGTTTCAGTTTGTTTCAGCATTTTGTGATGGAAAGAAGGGATGCCTTGGGGGCCTGTGAAGTTATAGGTGTGACGTCATGGGTAATTGTGACGTCATCGGTGGGTTGACGTCATGTGTTATTGTGACGTCATGGGTGGGTGTGACGTCATAGGTGGGGTGTGTGGTCATTTGTGGGTGTGACGTCATGGGTGGGTGTAAAGTGGGTGAAGGTCAATGTGGTTGTTTTTTAATGGCTTCTTTCACAGAAGGTTTTCGGTGTAAGAAGGCTATTTTTATTTAAATTATTTATTTACAAATCAAACTTACGAACTATATAGTTTTTGTTCGAACTATTTTGACTGGTGCTACGTCACTTCCTTTCAAGTTGGTTATCAGTTTATTGTAAACTTCTTCTCCACACTCTCTACGACCTATGCTTTCAAGTAAAAGAATAAAAGAGTTTTCATAAATATATCTTACAGAATTACAAAATACAAATCGATTGCATTTCATTCTGTACGAATCTGTTTATAAATATCTGAGATATTAAAGAATAACTAAATATTTTGACACAGCAAGGAATTGCAGCGTATTTTAAACAATGTCTTAATATACTTACAAGATAGAAATACAATGCATTTTGTTTTGATTAAATTATTTTTCAAAATAAAATGTTATCAAAGTTTTAGGAATGTTTTACATTAGATATAGCAAAGTATTGAGTACTATCTTATTAAATTAGTAACTAAAAATGATTGCACTTTGTTTCGTAAGAATCGGTTCATAAATAACGAATAAATTGAATAGTAGCTAAAATTGCTGAATCAGCTCAGCACGTGATTGTTGCTTGTTCGAGTGTGTGGTTTTGTATACCCACTGAATATAAATAGATTGCAACTTGTTTCACTTCAATTGGTCCATAATTTATAAATTATTGAAGTTTTAAAATAAATGATACGCAGTAGTTATACCCTATTAATGTGTTGTCTGTCATAGAAAGATTATATACAAATTGATAGCAAGTTGTTTGGTACAAATCGGTATGTAAGTAACCGTAACATTAAGGAAAAAGCAAAAATGCTGACGCAGCTAAAAAAAAAAAAAATAAGTCAATTTGAACCGGTTTGAACGTGACTGTAGCGTATTTAAATGTGTGGATGTATTTACTTATAGGATACATATAGATTGAAACTAGTTAAGATGTTCTCTATCTAGAATTAATAAAGTTATTAATGTTTTTTTATTTTATACGCAATATATACAATCCATAAGTGAGTACAAAACATAGACACAATAAATACAAATGTATAGCAAGTTGTTTGGTATAGTTAGGTTCATAAATAACTGTAAAATCACAAACACTCTGTAACGTAGCCGGAAGGAGTAGCTCAGGGACAATTAGCAGGCTCCCCATACCGACAGAGTACTTTACAGAACCCTACACCACCAACCAATATTTCACCATTTCCCAGCAACCACTAGCCACCTCTCATACAACCCACTACTGACGACACACTACCACTATCCCCTCTCACCCACTTCTCAAAGCTTAGTCACCTCTCATTCCTGTTTCACCCTCAGTTAGCTCTATAAAGATTTTAATTTTCCATGTTTTTCCTTTGTCTGTGTGTTTCAGGGACCATGTTTCCTTGGGACCTTATTTCCGGAGACCCGAGCTGCCTGCTCACGATTGGTTTCACTCTATTACCCTTCATCTACCTGTCGCAGACTGAAGAGGCCCTAGTGCCTACAGCTGCCAACTACACCTTCACGATCCGATTCCTCCAGGCCTGGAGACATCGAACCAGCCAGGAGGAGGACTACAAGAAGCCCCGTGACCAACAGCAGGCGGAAGACGCTGGCCGAGCTCTTGGCAACATCTCGGGGGGCGTGGCTGCCGGCAGGGATCTGGCCTGCCTATGCAGCGGCTCCGACTAGCCAGTTCACCGGCGGAGAGCGCAATTGTCGCCTCGGGGACCTGCACAGGCCCAGCGGGTTTGCCTGGTCAGTTGACGCCGGGAGCTGTGATTTCTGCCTAGCTTGACTTAAACTTAAGCAACAAACAATTTAGTTTGAACAAAACGGCCTTTTTAAAGGGCTATTGTACATATCAACAATAGTACTAAATCCTATCAGGAATATCTTCCTATGAACATTCTTACTCTATTGCAAAGACTATCATGTGATAAGTAATATAATGAACAGTTTTCACATATGACAAAATAGAATTCAACACTAATTCAAACACATGTTAGTAATTTCACAAGGCTTGCTTCTATTGTGAAATTACTTGTAACAATACATGATTATTTTTCGTATTTTAACACATTACTTTCTCTTATCAAGCAAACAAGTAACATAACTGATATAATCAAGGACTTTAGTCAGTACGAATCAAAATTATTTTACTTGTCATTGTTTGACTGTGTTTCATTGGTCACTTAGTCTAAAATTAAATATTTTTAGATGGTTATTAGTAATAATGATAGTATCTCGAATGTGCAGGCTATATGGAGTCCCAAATATATTTTTAACGGTTGTTTCAATACAGCATTTTTTCTTTTTTTTTAACTATAATGAATTACTGTGAAAGATAGTTTAGGTTTGAAAGTAACTGTTGTATATTACAGGTTTACATATTTTAACTAAAGAGCTTAGATAAACATATATTTATTTGTAAACGATATGATTTATTTTTTGATGTTTACGATACATTTTCGATAGTACTTTTGAAGGAACTGAGAATAATATTAATATTAGGAGGAAAGATATTTATATTTCAACACATTTTAACTATAATTTGGGAGCAAGTTCGCAATTCGGCAAGCAAAGTAAAAGATGAACATTGGCCCTTTATTTTATAACAGATTCAACTATTTAGAGTGTACAGTGTACAACTGTACAGTGTAACGGCTTATCGATGACAGTTTGGTGTCGAAGTCGAATAAAAGCATATATTAACTTTTGGTGGTCCATCTGTAACGGTTTAAAAAAAATCAAAGTAAAGGAATTAATAATATTTGCAAGTAGTAAAACACAACATGGTTAAAGGTATAAGAAGTAAAAAATTACATAAAATACGACGAAAACATAAAAATAATTATTTAGGTTAGCACTGGTACAGTAAAAAAATGAATATATAAGCCAAACATAGTGAATTATTTTATTTTCCACATTTCACTGTATGATGCGTTCACTAATTTATTACCTTCCTCTAATTAATAGTTCAAAACTTATTAATTTGTCTTCATTAATCATATAAAAGTAATTTGGTGTTTTTTTTCTGTATTACATGCGAATTATTCAGAGACATGTAGTATTATACAATTACTATATTTCTTTGAACAATTGAACATGTTTATTGTACGAAGAGATACATAATGTAAATGTTCCTAACAATGTGACGCTAAACCTAGAGAAAACGATTTTTGTAAACTTATAAAAAGCTTTTATAATTTACTTTTAAATCCAAAGAATTCTGTTTCTTATACTATTTGCTCAGTATTATGAAGTTGATTGATCATTTAACATAAAATAACAATAATAATTGATCCATGAAGTAATAATCCGTCAATAAAGATTAAGCCACACATATTAAATTCATTGAGCCACAATAATTATGTAAAGTACCAAGTAAATTATTTGTTAAACAGTTTTAGATATCGACTCCCAGTGAATTTAAGCTCTGTCCATTCATATCATACAACACATATTTATATGAGGTTTGTTTAATGTATACATTATTTTATGTTTTACTCAAATAAGAGGTTAAATTAGCTATTGAATGGGAATGCTATTGAGTGTAAACAGATTCCCTAAACGTCTGGGATATATAGGTATAATCCTTGTTGTATATTGAATCAACAGATAATTGTATCTGGTTTGGTTAACTGACCACACATGTGATAATGGTAGCCAACCCAAGTGTGAACACCGATTATTCAGTTGAAATTACATGATTATTAGCTTATGAACATCGTGGTGATACCAATAACTGATTACATAATATCTAACTACATGAATTATGTTAGTAATCACATCATGATTGAAAGTTTGTGTTAACAGGTTTTTGAAAGTTTGTGTTAACAGGTTATTTAAAGTTTGTGTTAACAGGTTTTTGAAAGTTAGTGTTAACAGGTTTTTTAAAGTTTGTGTTAACAGGTTTTTGAAAGTTTGTGTTAACAGGTTATTTAAAGTCTTTAGAGTAGTAAAATACTTCTTTGGGATAGAATTTCTAAAGTGGGGAAAGCACCAATATATTTAGTATGATAACAATTGAAAATCTTTAAACTTGTAATTATTAGAGATTATAAATCACTAGCCGCTTGATGTATTTACTGTAGGAGAATCATATTTAAAGTTCTACCTTTCATGCTTCAGCAATATAGATTTTGTAGGGTATTTTCTGAAAATTAATTGAAGTTTATGCATTTTCATGAGATAGATGAAACTCCATATTGAAATAGTTAGTTAGATTATGAATAGAAAACCCCTTAGCTCAGATTAGATTAATTTTACTTCAATGTAATTTTTTATATTCTTGAAAAAGTTAACACTCTTCAAAATGTAAAGAAAAGAAGATTGACGCGTTCAACTATCTTTTTTAATTGGAGAAAAATATGTTTTAAATTATAGTAAAGCGAATGTATATGATTATATCGTGACGTAGTCAGAGAATTGTGTACAGTGATAAAACTATTCGTCCAAATTTGTTGTAAAGGACTGTTTTTGAACTGAACCATAATCAATTTACAAAATGATTTAAGTTTAAACAGACAAGTATTATGTTACTATTAGGAAATTTTTATTTATATAGCATAAATAAATACATATTCATTACATTTGTAAATTTATTATTGATATTTTCCATATACTTTTGATAGTACAGTAGCCTACTCGTGACAGAATGTGATATATTATTAATTGTTATATAATTTGGTGAAAAGATAATTTTATTTTAAACTCATGTGATATGTTTTGTAGCAGGTTCAAAATATAGCTTTTAAACTGTAAACTAGCCTGTCTGCTGCCGTTAATTGTTATTCATATATAAACATATAACACATAAATATATATATTTAGACTTGTTCGTATTTGAATGTTCTTATTTCAGCAGTAAATGTCCAACTTCCTTCATTAAATTTTCACCATTTTCTTTATAGTTCTTTAATGTATTTTCCCTTTTTTATTTTTATATTTTATCAGGGCCTACAAGTAATCGATTTCTGCCGGACATTACAGCTTCCCAGCTCCAAGATTACTTGTTATGTTTGCGCACAGATCGATAGTACAGCGCAAACAGGCAAAGTAATGTTGAAAAGGAGAGGGGTCTATTTTAGGGATTTTTTTAAAATAAATAAAAAGGTTAAGACAGGGAGGTGGACCATTCCAACAATGTAGTCACCTTAAGAAGGGGAAGAGGTCCTCTGAGGCGTACCGATGTTTCATTAACCAGGATTGTGGCCCAGTGGAGGCCACCATCCAATTCCCATAATTCGTCCATATACTGGGACAGTGGAATAATCGGGGAATTCACTTACAACTTTTAAATATCTTTCCTCTTTTATTATTTTGTCTCCTATGCCTCATCTCCCCTGCACCCACCTAACTTTTTTTTAAATTATCAACAGGGTTCTCTTTTTTGTAATACTATTAAATTTTCGAATTGACAGCCTCCTTTTCCCACCTGAAAATATCAATGGAACTAATAATATTAGGTTTCTATTAAATTTTTAACTGCCTATTCACAAAATACTATATCTGAAGACACTCATATACGTAATTTTTTTTGTACGTATTTTTTTTAATAATTTAATATCTTTGTTAATATGGTGATTTCTATATAATAATCATGCGTTATAATTTGTTACTTATTCTAGTTTTCATTCTTTTTTTGTAACGTATTTCAGTATTTGTGTATTTATTGTTATTCGCAAAAATTAAATAAGCTACACGTATTGCTATTATATATAGGAACAGCAGAAGTTTTCTCATTAAGCTCTGAGAGCTTCCGCCTGAAGCTAAGTTAAGAATGTCAAAGGAATCATCCAACCTGTTTGCAATTATTTCGGTTCCAGTGTAATTTGAGTTGTATTTAATTATGGTATTTTGCTAAATGTAGTTGGATTTTGAGCTCTTGTAGACTACAAATTTTATAATAAATATTACTGATACTAAACGGTTGAATTACCTTATAAAGCTTCTTGCAAATGTTCACTTCGTAACATAATAGCAAGAGTTCTCAGAATGTAATATTCAAATACCGATTAGTGTCTTGTATTTAATTATAGTCATACAAAACCTTGATAACAGCTCTCTATCATTTATTGAAAATATAACTTGTCTTAGGGTTATATCTTAGATGGTAAACGCAATATAATCCAAGTTCAAGATAGAGAACAAGCCATATATACATATATATCGTACAAACTTGTTTTGTGACATAGGCAGGTCAAATATTAAAACTATATTTGTATGCTCTTGAATAAATAATTAATAAATGATATTACTATTTTGCAGGACTATAGGAGTAACGTATAATAAAACAATGAAGACATTCAAAGTTGAAAAAGCTGCGTAAAGTGTAACAAGTTAAATTTTGTAATACGCATTTAGACTTGAAATATGACTTGTTATCACATATTAAATTCCCTTACCTCGCTCACTTGAAATATTACATGTTATCACACCTTAAACTCCCTCACCTCGCTCACTTGAAATATTACATTTTATCACACATTAAACTCCTTCACCTCCCTCAATTGAAATATGACATGGTATCACACATTAAACTCCCTCACCTCCCTTGAAATATTACATGTTATCACACATTAAACTCCCTCACCTCGCTCACTTGAAATATTACATTTTATCACACATTAAACTCCTTCACCTCCCTCAATTAAAATATGACATGGTATCACACATTAAACTCCCTCACCTCCCTTGAAATATTACATGTTATCACACATTAAACTCCTTCACTTTAAATATTACATGATGTCACACATTAACTCCATCACATCCCTCACTTGAAATATTACATGTTATCTCACACATTAAACTCCTTCACTTGAAATAATACATCTTATCACACATTAAACTCCTTCACTTGAAATATTACATGTTATATATCACACATTAAACTCCCTCACTTGAAATATTACATGTTATCTATCACACATTAAACTTCCTCACTTGAAATATTACATGTTATTACACATTAAACTCCTTCACTTGAAATAATACATCTTATCACACATTAAACTCCTTCACTTGAAATATTACATGTTATCACACATTAAACTCCCTCACTTTAAATATTACATGATGTCACTCATTAAACGCCCTCACCTCGCTCACTTGAAATATTACATCTTATCACAAATTAAACTCCTTCACCTCCCTCAATTGAAATATGACATGGTATCACACATTAAACTCCCTCACCTCCCTTGAAATATTACATGTTATCACACATTAAACTCCTTCACCTCCCTCAATTGAAATATGACATGGTATCACACATTAAACTCCCTCACCTCCCTTGAAATATTACATGTTATCACACATTAAACTCCTTCACTTTAATTATTACATGATGTCACACATTAAACTCCCTCACCTCCCTTGAAATATTACATGTTATCTATCACACATTAAACTTCCTCACTTGAAATATTACATGTTATTACACATTAAACTCCTTCACTTGAAATAATACATCTTATCACACATTAAACTCCTTCACTTGAAATATTACATGTTATCACACATTAAACTCCTTCACTTGAAATAATACATCTTATCACACATTAAACTCCCTCACCTCCCTTGAAATATTACATGTTATTACACATTAAACTCCTTCACTTGAAATATTACATCTTATCACAAATTAAACTCCCTCACCTCCCTTGAAATATTACATGTTATTACACATTAAACTCCTTCACTTGAAATAATACATCTTATCACACATTAAACTCCCTCACTTCCCTTGAAATATTACATGTTATTACACATTAAACTCCTTCACTTGAAATATTACATGTTATCACACATTAAACTCCTTCACTTGAAATAATACATCTTATCACACATTAAACTCCTTCACTTGAAATAATACATCTTATCACACATTAAACTCCCTCACCTCCCTTAAAATATTACATGTTATCTATCACACATTAAACTCCTTCACTTGAAATATTATATGTTATCACACATTAAACCCCTTCACTTAAAATAATACATCTTATCACACATTAAACTCCTTCACTTGAAATAATACATCTTACCAAACATTAAACTCCTTCACCTCCCTTGAAATATTACATGTTATTACACATTAAACTCCTTCACTTGAAATAATACATCTTATCACACATTAAACTCCTTCACTTGAAATATTACATGTTATCACACATTAAACTCCTTCACTTGAAATATTACATGTTATCACACATTAAACTCCTTCACTTGAAATAATACATCTTTTCACACATTAAACTCCTTCACTTGAAATAATACATCTTATCACACATTAAACTCCCTCACCTCCCTTGAAATATTACATGTTATTACACATTAAACTCCTTCACTTGAAATAATACATATTATCACACATTAAACTCCCTCACCTCCCTTGAAATATTACATGTTATCTATCACACATTAAACTTCCTCACTTGAAATATTACATGTTATTACACATTAAACTCCTTCACTTGAAATAATACATCTTATCACACATTAAACTCCTTCACTTGAAATATTACATGTTATCACACATTAAACTCCTTCACTTGAAATAATACATCTTATCACACATTAAACTCCTTCACTTGAAATAATACATCTTATCACACATTAAACTCCCGCACCTCCCTTGAAATATTACATGTTATCTATCACACATTAAACTTCCTCACTTGAAATATTACATGTTATTATACATTAAACTCCTTCACTTGAAATAATACATCTTATCACACATTAAACTCCTTCACTTGAAATATTACATGTTATCACACATTAAACTCCCTCACCTACAGTTTTCCTCCCACTTAATTCAGATTTTAAGACTAACTAACTGTCATAAATGTAATATTTATTCTATAATCTCTATAGTACATGTTATCATATTACTTATTAACCATGTATTTGGTTTTGTAATCATTTAGTAGTAAAACTCGTACGCGTAGCTACAATACGGCCAGGAGCAGAAACCACAGCTAAGATTCAAATATAAAAATGCAAATGCTGAAGTGGCCAATTTTATTGTGAACTATTTTGGTTTAAGATATTTCTATTAGAATATGTATAATATTCTAATATTGTTTTGGAGTATGTTAGCCTAAAAAATCTATATTGAACTGTTATTTTTAAAAAATATTATCTTTTTAATATATAAAACTGTTTTTTTATTTTTAAAAAGCTTGTTATTTGGGTCCTAAAACGTTTCACCGGAGCTTTGAAAAGATACTAAACTAAGGAAAATTTACGATACACATGTAATTCAAACACATTATACTCACATATATCGATTATTGTTTCCATACCTAATGAACGCATTACAAATACAGTGTATATTTATAGTAACAGGAGAGACAATAGACCAAACCACAAAACCATTGAGACTTATCGCTGGTCCTCTCTATAAATCAATAGTGCTTTAAGATATTAAAAACATTGACTGGAATCACACATTTTCTCGACTAGTATTTAAATTTGTGTACACTTCAAGCAATCTTTAGGCTGCTTGTATTTCAATTAGTGGTCAAAATAATATACAAATATTTTATTATATTTTAAAATGAAAGTATAACGATAGAGATTACCTTCCATATGCTCCCTACATATATTATAGGGAGCAGATAGTTAATATGACTTTTTTCCATCACAACTCACGCAAACCATTCTTAATTACTGGAAAGAAGATATTTATTGAATTAAATCAAAAAAATTATATATCCGATGTTTATTTTAACAAGTAAATGTAGACATAACCAGTCCTTAAATTTACTAATAAGGTCAAATATTTTACTAACATTATTTTAAAGGGAAGAAATATGTTATTGATTATCAATTGAATACCATTTTAAAGTGAATATAAGGATTGGTGGATCCATAATGGAATGGACTAAACATTATGTAATCAGAATACAACCCCAGGCCATGGGGATGTTTAGCAGGTCCAGTATTCATAACTGATTACTGGTTTCATAGAATTGCAATTTGTTTAGGTAATAAAAGTAATAAAAATGTTAATTAGTGTAATCTTAACAATTGGATACAGTATTTCTATAACAATTGTTTAATTATATGGAATATTTTGGGAATATGTAAACCAGTGTTATTTTAGAATTACTTGAACAAATTTTAACAATTGGATACAGTATTTCTATCCAAATTGTTTAATTATATGGAATATTTTGGGAATATGTAAACCAGTGTTATTTTAGATTTACTTGTGAAAACTAGCAATGTTATGGTTTTTACAGAAGTTGAATTTGGTTAATTATGTTAGCGGCGGATCAACAGAAGTTATTGATTTTCTTACAGAAACATTTGCAAATTTGATATAATTTATTATGATTTGTTCCCAGAAGTTTTAGATAAAGTAGTGCCATATAGAATAGTTTTTTTTTCTTTTTTTTTTTATAAATATTAGTCTGTTTAATTGTTTATATTTTAAACAGAATTTAAATTTTTCTCAGTTCTAGATAAAAACATTACCCTATATTTGAGTTATAATACTTGATTTGATTTAATGGAAAAATACGTAAATACTGATTAATTATAAAAATTCAACCCAAAAAACATACATTTAAACCATTTGGGCTGATTAGATAAATAATTAACAATTTCACTAGTTGTAAAGTAAATTTAATATTTAGTTATGACTTAAAACTAAAAAAATAAAACATTTATGTATTTTTTTATTTTCCAGAATATAACTGTAGCATGCATTGTAACCACTTGATCACCCAATTTAAACAAATGTGCTTTATATTGCTAAATAACCAAGCGTAATTAAATCACGTATATACAAGCGTAATTTTTTACATTGGAGAACTAAGATATAAGTAGGCTTTACTAAAATAACATGTGATTGATTATGTATATAATTTGAACAATCTAAAAATATTATTTTGCATTTTTGTAAACGTGGCATCAATGAATACAAGAGCTTTAGTTAACAGGTGATTATTGTGAGCAGTTATGTTAGTTTACATCACGCTATTACCATCATCTAGATAATGGCTGATTAAAAAAAATATCATTATATTGCATTTAAAAACAGTGTTTAAAATTCCAAAAAAAAAAATGGGGGAAATTTCAAAATTTTTTAAATTATTGTTTTTGGTTTTTTTTCCTTGTTTTTGAAATTTTTTTTGTTTAATTTTGGTTTTTTAGTATTGTTTTAATTATGTTAGAAATATTTTTAATTTGCAGAAACTTTAAAAAAATTTATTTTTTTTTTAAAAGGGGTTTAAAAAAGCCATTTTAAAGATTTTTTTTTCCCCAATTTTTGGGTCCAAAAAAAATCTGTTTTTGGTTTATATAAAATATATTTTTATTTTTTGAAAAAACCCCCCCCCCGAAAGTTTTATCAGTTTAGGGGCCCTTATTTTTCTCTCAAAAAAAAAACATAAAGTTAGATATTTTTTTCCCCCTGGAAAGAATAAAAATAAAAAAAAAAAAAAAAATAACTTGTATTTTTTTTTTGGTTTTTACTATACATCCCCTTTATTTTTTTGGATAGGTAAAAAAAATGTAAACGGTTTTTTATTACGGTTTTTTATTTTTATAAATACATTGTTGGGATAGGTATAAAAAAAAAAAAAAAAATGAAAACAACTGGTGTTTTTTTTTTACTGTTTTTTTAAAAAATTTTTTACAAACCCAACTATTTTGAAAAAAATTTCAAACATCAAAGGTTATTTGAAAGTAAAAATTTCCCCTAATTAAAAAAAAAAAAAAAAATAATTATTATTATAAAAAGCCCAATCTCAAAGTCAACTTGCAAGGAGAGTGGGTTCTAATCGGGCTGAAACACTGTTGAGATTTTTTTTACTAAAAACAAGGTTTTTAAAATCAAAAAAACCCCCTGGTGACTTGTAAAAAGTATAAAATGGAGAAAATAACACAACAGTTATGTTTTCAAATATGTAGTTTAATTATGTTACTAATAAAGGTATACCCTTTTAAAAAACGGCCGATACGTCTACATTGTAAAAACGGTTGAGAAACCCCTTTATTTTTTCAAAAAATTTTTTTTTTGTACATTCAAACTAATTATTTATTTTTCCTTTTTTTATGACCGATTATTTTTGGATAAAAATACAGTATGGATATTTTTTAAAAAATTAAATTAATTTCTTTTGTAAAAAAATAATAAAAATTAGGCAGAAAATTATTTGTGCTTTCGTTTATGAGTCAGATTATAGTTTAGTGAAAATGGAAAATTTTATTTTTTATCGTATTTTAAAAGTTTTATTTTTGTAAAAAAAAAGCTTTTGACGTAGTTTTTTTTTTTGAACGTTAATGTTGTGTCGTTGACTGTATAAAGTTTTTGAGTCTTGTTAAATCAAAATTTTTAAAGTTTTTTAAAAATTTTTTTGGAACTAGAAAATGTTGATTTTTTTTTTTTTTTATATAGACATAGACATCGCTGTCACGTCGTGTTTTACATTTGTACTGTCATATTTAAATATTGATGCAAATAACTTTCCTTTTCTATGTTGTTTTTTTTGGGGTTTTAATTTGTTATTTTTGGGATTTATTAGTGAAATTGAAAATTATTCTTGCTCACACGGGGAATATTGTTGACTAAATAATAAAATAATAATAGTAATACTCTTTAGTAGGCAAATTTACATTGCTATAACTGTATATATTATAGTATAAAAAATTTAAAAAGGCCCCAACAAAAAATAAAACATACGCCATGCACACTTATTTCAAAATTACAAGAGGGAGCAGAATAATAAAATAATTGTTAATTTATACCAGACAAACAAAAAAACTGACATTTAAATACGTGTTTTAAAAAATTGGTCAGGGCAGGCATTCTTACCCTGGGAGATTGGCTAATAATTCCACGGAAAAAATTAACCAACTCACCCACCAGAAAAACTGTGTGTTAACATTTTTTCATTTGGGTTTTTTTAAAAATTAAAAAGAGAGCTCCCCTTTCAAAAACTGTTTTTTAGCCAGCGTTTTCCCATTGTGCTGGAAGACCGCAGTGCTACCCCTGTGCTGACAAGACGGTAGTTCTGCCTCCTTGTCATGTTTTATACATCGCGCCCCTTTGTTAGGCTACATTTGGTTTTTAAAGAACTAGGGGTCTCAAGTTTGAGACAAGGGAGAGTTAGGATGTTTAATTCTTTGAACGCGTCTCTGCACGACCTTTTTTTTCATTTTTTTAAAATAATTTTTTTTTACTTTTCTGTAAACGGAAAAAACTAAGAAAAAAACCTGGCTCATCCCCCCAATCAAAAAATTTAAATAGGAAAGGTGGGGGTAAAAGGGCCCGAATGTAAATTTTTACGGTGTATCTTATTTATAAAAAATTTTTTGTAAATAAAATAAGACACTTTATAATATATAAAAATGAGGAAAATTTTAAAATGTTCTTTAAATTTATTCAATATTTATAAAAAATTTACTTTAAGAGAAAAAAAGTAATACTTCATGTAAAAAATTTTCTTTTTTTTAACTAGGTAAATTAAAAATTTTGTATTAATTTTCAAATTTAATCTGAGAAAAAAATTTTATTAAATAACCATTCCTATCAAATGCAATTTAATTAATCTTATTTATTATCAAGAATAACGTTTACTATTCCCAGTGATGTTGGGTTTAAAAAAAAAAAAAATATCATTCTGAAACACTACGTTATGGAAGAGCCCAGGTGCCTGAGTAAAAAGGGTTAACCTCAGATCAAAGGCAATCCAGCCCAAACTGAGGATTTTTTGATAAAGAAACCATTGCGATTTCAATATCCCAGCTGTTGGGGGGGGGCTTAGTGCTAGTAGTAAAAAAGGTTAAGCTCAGATAAAAGAAAACCCAAAACCCATACCAAGTATGTTGGTTGTAGTAACCATTGGATTCTTAGACACCCAGCCGGGGGAAGGCCCTCGGGGGCTCGTATTCAAGGGAAAGCTAGCCTGAACAAAGGCAAAAAAAACCCAACCAAGGGTTTTTTGGGATGTAGAAAATCATGCTGATTCTGAGACAGCCAACTGAGGGATGCCTTCAGGTGCTCTTTACTACAAAGGTTTATCTCAATAAAGCAAGCCAAAACCCCCAAGAAATTGGCTTAGTATATTTATTTGCCCTTATAATATTTTTTCTACAAAGTATAACTTTTTGTAGACCAAAATATTGCTTTTTATACAAAAGTTCTTTTTTTTTGCATTTTTTTAGTACATTATATAGTTGTTTAAAACGTAGGTTTAACCCGTATTTAACTCCAAGTGTATTATATTTTTTTCCTGTTTTTTATTTGCGAATAGTTTATATATAAAAGTGTATAATCCCCCATTTAATGTACTTTTCTGTGCACTTTTCCAAAAAAAAATTCATGGATTTATTTGAAAATTCTTAATCATGTAAAAACATATTTAAAACGTAATTTTTGTTTTTTAAATTTTTTTCATTTGTACTTATAAAATAGTAAAATTTACACTTGTTTTTTATGTTGACCTCTTTATTTGATTAATATATATTATGTTCGTTCCAAAAAATTTATTTAGTTTTAAATTTGAGGTAGTAGTATCGTTTTTTAAAAATATTAAAAATTACCATTTTGGAACCTTTCTTTAATAAAAAAATAAAACCCTTTAGAAAAACCCAAAAAAATAATGCCTCAAAATAAACAGAATCAAGTTTTTGCAAAACGTTAAAATATATGACAACATTCAACTATTAAATACTATTGATTTTGTAGGTAAAAATTGATCAATGTAATTTTTTTTTTTTTTTTTTTTAAGTGAACAAGTAAAGTTTTATTATTTCTAAACGTAACTTTTAGTGATTTTAAAAAACTAATAAAGCAAAGTATCTCCACATACCTTTATTCATTCCTTTAAAAAATATTTTTAGGGGGAACATTTTTTTTTAGAATCGCAATATCGTTTGTAAACCAACCCCACCTCTTTTTTTCCCTTTTTATTTCCTTTTGGAACTTTAAAAAAATTTTTTCCCCCCCCTTTTTAAAAAAACCCCCCCCCTTTTTTTTTTTTAACCAAAAAAAACCCCAATAAAATTTTAATTAAAAAAATAAATTTCCTTAAAAAACCCCCCAACAAAACAAAATTTTAACCTTTTAACCACCTGATGCAAAATATAAAAATTTAAAATTTGAAACAAAAGACCCTTGAATTTAATGTAAACATTTTCATATTACAAATATCTTTTTTTGTTTCAGACTAAAATACAAAAACAAAAAAAAAGCTTCAAATTTAATTTTCTCTTTTAAGGTTAAAACAGCAAATATATGATATAAAAAATGTATTATTAATTTCCCTAATTCCATTTAAGATTTATTCAACTTTTTAAACAACTAATAAACAATATTTTCAACCCAAAATGATTTCCTCTATTATGAGCCTCATTTGATGTTCGCACTTTTTTGACAAACGAAAAAAAAATAACGCCACAAATTTGGGGCCTGTAAGGGTATGGGGGGTTTTAAGGGTTTGCCAACGAGATCAAAAGCGAATTAAGGCCAATGTGCAATTAATTTTTTTGATTTGAAAGATATCTCTTCTATTTATATTTCAAAATTTTTTTATGGTTTCAACTGAGTAAAATTTCAGTAAGGGTCAAAAGATAAAAAACTTAAGAAAAATCACCTAAACTGAATCACTTTTTCATATGACTAGGTTGTGCAGTGATCAAGGAGTTCCTAAATTTAATTTTGATTATTAAATGTTAATATGTTATTAATACGGTTTTTCCAAAAATTTTTAAACTATGAAATTTTTTTTTAAATTTTTTTTGAGTAAAGTTTTCCAATATTTTTAAGTAAAAGTTTTTTTAACCATAAGGTCAATTTTTGGATCATTTTAGTGAAATGTCAATTTACTTTTTAAAAATGCAAAAAAAATTTTTTAAACAACCTTTTAAAACAATCAAACCAAATAAATGAGGGTTACATAAAAAAATTGTATACTATAGTATTTCAAAGACCCCTTCCCCCGTTCGTGTCGTTCACTTAACCATGATCCACTTGATACAGAAGGGTAAGTATGCCAAAAATATGAAATTACATTAATCAATTATCTGTGGTTTTAAAAAATTTTAAATTTTAATTTTTGTGATTTTAGTTCAACGTAGACCCTTTTTTTTGTTTTGATAAAATAAAACCAAAATTTAACCATAATAGCAAAGATCAGTCTTGAAAAATAAATATCTGTATGGGTAAAAAATTTTGAAAAAATAGATGAAAATTTTTGGAATATAAAAATATAAAAAGCATTGCCTATTACATTTTTGTTTTTTTTAATATAAGTTATCTTGGGGGTTAAAAAAAAAGGGACCTAATGTATACTAATAAAGAGATTATTGGAGACAAAAATTTTTTTTGGTATATACAAATTTTTTACCTTTTTATTAAATATTTATAAAAGCGTATTACTTTCGGGTTCACATTCAGTTAAATTTAAAAAGCCACCTACGAATTTCTATTTAATGCTTATAATTTTAAGGTAAAATCAAATTATCCAGGGAAGTTTTTTACAGTTTTTTTTTATTTTTTTTATTTTAAATTTTTTTTGGGATGATTTTCTCATAGTAAAACCTTTTCATACTATAGAAAAACAAACTAAGTGGTTTTTAAAAAAAAAATTTTAATATTAACCAGTTGAAAAATTTATATATTTTTTTCTTTCGTCCCCTTGATTACGTTCCCCATTTTGTGCTATTAGCACATTTGAATAACACAAACACGATAAAGCTAATATGGGGGGTTACAGGTTGTAGTTTTTTGTCAATGGTGCGTGTCAGCATTTTTTTAAGACCACAGCTCAGTATCAAAGCTATAGGTAGGGTTTTTTTTTTTTTTTTTTTTTTATTTTTTGTCAGGGAATTAAGGTGCCACACAGTTCAAAGCCCCCGGGTTTACAAAACTGATAGGTAGGGTATTTAAAGGGTTTATGCTAGTAATATTTTTGGGCCCACACAGTTCAAAAAACCCAAAGGGCATGTATTTAAAACTGATGTGTGGGATTTAATGGGTTTATGTCTAGGTAAGTAGTGGGCCTATCAGCAGTTCATAAGACCACAGCGTCATGTATTAAAGCTAAAGTGTAGGGATTTTAATGTTGATGTCTAGTAATAGTGTCCTTACAGCATTTTATAAGACACACGTCATGAAAAAAAGTAAAATGAGGGTATTTAATGGTTGATGTCTAGGTAAATATTGGTTTCCTATCACGTTCATAAACCACACGTATGAAAAGCTAAATGTGGTATTTTATTGTTGAAAGTCTAGGTAAATATGTGGGCCTTCAGCTTTTTTAAGACCCCCCCGTCATGATTAAAGGAATGTAAAGGGTATTTTTAATGGTTTTTTTCAAGGTAATATTTTTTTATCGCTTTAAACCACACCATTATGCTATATTGGGGAAATAAAGGTTGATGTCCCAGGAAATAAAAGTTTCCAAAAATTAAAAACACTATTAAAAAAAGGATATTGGGGTTTTAATGTTTTTTTCAAAAGGAAGTATGTGGTTTTAGATTTATAAACCACAGCTCATTATTAAAAACTTGTTTTTAATTTTTAATTTGAAAATTTAAATAAGTTCCTATAAGTTCATAAAAAGGTCTGAATTAAAAGATATTATATTTAAAATTTTAATTCAGGGAATATTTTATCAGATTTTAAAATAACTAAAAAAATAAGTTTAGTTAGGTATTAATGGGTTATGTTAAATAATATGTTCCTATTTTCATTCTAAAACAAAATTTGTATTTTTCAAAGTTAAAAGAGGATTTTTTTTGGTTGATGTTAGGTCAGTTTTTGCCACGCAAACCATAAGACAACATCCAGTTAAATTTTAAAAAAGGGAAAAAAAAAAAGAAAACAAAGAAAATTTTTTTTTATTTTTTATTTTTTAAATTTAAAAAAATTTTTTTAAAAATTTTAATTTTTTTTTTTTTAAATTTTTTTTTTTTTACTTTCTTTTTTTTTTTAATTTTTTTTTTTTTTAAAAAAAATAAAAAAAAAAAAAAAAAAAAAAAAAAAAAAATAAATTTTAAAAAAAAATATTTTTTTTTTTTTTAATTTTTTTTTTTTCTATTTTTTTTTAATTTTAAATTTAAAATTTTTATTTTTTTTTTTAAATTTATTTTTAAAAATTTAAAAAATTTAAAAAAATTTTAAAAAAAATAAAAAAAAAAAAAAAAAATTTTTTTTAATTTTTTTTTAAAAAAAAAAAAAAACAAAACGAAAATTTGGGGGGGGAAAAAAAAAAAAGGGAAAAAAAAAAAAATTTTTTTTTTTAAAAAAAAAATAATTTTTAAAAATTTTTAAAAAAAATTTAAAAATTTTTTTTTTTTTAAAAAATTTAAAAAAAAAAAAATTATAAAAAAAAAACAAAAAAAAAAAAAAAAAAAAAATTTAAAAAAATTTTTTTTTTTTTAAACCCAAAAAAAAAAAAAAAAAAAAAAAGATTTCGGGCATATCATGCATTTTAGTTCAAAAAATTTAAAAGGCAAAAGGAATGTGCTTTTTTACCTTATCACCGTTTATAAATTGCACTAAGGGGCCGTTTTAATAATTTTTAAATATTATAAAAAATTTTTTTTTTTAACTTTAAAAACATATTATTTATAGTTACAGAACTGTTTTTCACCAGTAATTTTAAAGTAATCAATTTGGAAACATAATATTTAATGTTGAAGATGGAGTTGTATTGGTTTTCTGTATATAATTATTAAAAATAACACAATTTTAAAAAAAAACCAAAAAAAATTTAAAAATTGTGAGGCCTTCATATTTTTTTGTGATGTGTCTGACGATAATGCCTTGCTATCGAAAGGCCTCACTATTAAAGTTTTTATTGGGGTTAAAATTGTGTTTTTTTTAATAATATTATTTAATACGCAAAATATTAAATTACATTTATTAACCAAATTTATCAGGGACTCTAAATTAAAAATTCCAGCTTAAACAATTAAATTTACAGTAAAGGTACTATTTCAAAAAAAAGGTATTAATTTTATTTTTACATGTTTTTGAATGACATATGTCTTATTAATTATGCCAAAAATAATTGTGTTTTGAAGATTTTACAATATTTAATCCATTAATTTTTTGGTTACTTAGATAACCAACAGTGCTGGGCACTGAGGATTGGGATTTTTTTTTAAGTTAATGGATAGAAAAATTTTCTATAATCCATAATTCACCAGTGACCTTGAACTAACCGTTGAACAATGAAAAGTTAAGTGAATTTTTTTGCGGGAGTAAAAACTGGTAACAAAAAAAACCATGGTGTTATTTAAACATACCACCCAATTGTATGTATAAATAATTTTTTATAATTCATAAGCTAAGCTATTTGGGAAACAAAATGTCTAAGAAAAAAAAGAATAAAAACTTACTATATATGTACTAGTGAAAAAATAACATGTGGGTATAAACTGTTAAATACTAATTTAAATTTTTAGTTAATTTTATTACTTAACTAATAAATAAAACAAATAACGACCAAATCCGTACATCTAGACCTAAATCACAATAAAGTAAGTACTTCAAGTCTCTGTTGTAAATTACATCACTACAAAGGTAATGACTAAACAGTTAACGAGTGAAAAGTTGTGGGTAAATATGCAAATTATACAACAAAAGTCTTTGCACTCTTAAATATAACAAATTTAAAAGAATGGGTGATTTCTTTTTTTAACAAAATAATAAAAAATTTTTATTTTATTATTTATACAACTTGTAATTCTATATAATTATAATTTGTTTAAATAAATATGATACACAACTATAAAATTTTGTTATAGGCCTATGTTTGTTTACCTGCCTTGGGGGACTACTAAGCTACATTATAAAAAATTTTTTGTGGGATCAAAATATGTACAAATTATAAGGAATAAACTAGGTTTTTACTTGTTTTTAATACAAAAGGCCATCAGTCTAAACTGTAACGTGTTAAAGCTTGGGGTTACATTGTTGTCGTCCTATGGCGATTGGGGGAAAATGCGTTGACTGGAAAAAATTTCCCCAAAGGCTGACTCACCTTTTGTAATTTTGAAAAACTTATTTACACTGGTTTTTTTTACTTACCCAATGTGGAAAACCCTGTCTTTTGTAGTAATAACACCAAAGTTTAAAAATTTACTCTGATTAATGATTATTGGAGATAAACCTCTGGTGATCCCAAAGGTGCAATTACACAATATCAAAGGTACGGGTTTTTGTTTGTAAAAATCAGTTTAAGTATCAAGTAAATATTTAGATAATTATTTCGTAAACACATTTTGGTGTATTTTTTTTATTAACAAAAATGCATTTATTTTTAAAACATTTTTTAATTAAAATTTGGGTTTTCCCAGTTGGGGTCACAGTTTAAAAAATTGAATAGTAAAAAAAATTTAAAGAAAACCCTTTTTATTAATTTGTATAATGGAAAAAATTTAACTATGAAAATAAAAAAAGGGGGCAATTAATTTATTTTTATTAAATTTTAGTTTAAACACATTATCTGAGAAAACACAGATTCGATTAGTGTATTAGAATTTTAATTTGTTTAAATAAAATGGGATAGTTTCATGAGTACCGTTTAAAAGAAAAAAATTTAAAATTTACAAGAAAACTCTTGCTCTTTTTTTTCATAAAGCCTGTTTTTCTTTCTATAAAAAAATTCTTTTTCTGTTTTTAAACCCCTTTTAAGAAAAAGCGGAAAATTGTCGTCCACACTAACTTGTGAAAAATACGATGCGGTTTTTCCGCACGCACACAGCCGTACAAACCCGACGGAGGTACGATTGCCCGTAATTGTACCGGGAAATCGTAGTTTAGGAAAATAACTGCGTTTTGTTTTGAATTTTTTCAAGAAACAAACTAAAGAGTTTTGAACTAATTTTTTTATTCGTTGGCAGCCAGACTGTTGAAATATTCGATAAAAAAAAGTTTATTCGCAGCGTTTTCATGACCTGTTCCCCTTGCCTATCAGTTCAGCGTCATAAAATGAAGGTTGTTTTTTTATGTATGTGTTTAGGTATTGGCTTTTTTTTAGTTAAAATTTGTTTTTGTTTGAAATTTTTATTTTGTTTTATATTTATTTTTTTTGTATAATAGTTTAACTATTTTCATTGTGTGAAACAAATATAGTTTGGGAATAAAATACACTCTAAAACCCCACTATATTTTTAAATAGTGTAAATAATTGACAGTGAATATATTCAAATGAAATAATTTTTACAGCATGTTAATTTAATTTTTATTTTAAATATTTTAAAAATTTAAGCAAAAGTAAAAAGCGAATTTAGAATTTTTTATTGTTTTTTTTTTTTTCTCACAAATTGATGAAATTTTTCTAAGCTAAAGGCTGCATTTTAAACAGAAATAAGAGGTTACCAAGGGTTTAAAAAATTTTTTTATTTAAATTTTTCTAATAAGTTCAAAAAAAAAAAAACTTCCTGTATTTTTTATGATAAAAACAATGGAAAAAGTATGTATAAAAGGATAATTTTTCATTTTTTTCTGATTCCCAATTTAAAAACATTAAAAACAAAACCAAAATTTCTGATTTCCTTTTTTTTTAGAAAAATTAATTTTTTTTATTACTTACAAAACCAAAAATTTTGCTCGTCTTTTTCTTAGACTAGGGTCTCATTCACTTTCTAAAAAAAAGTAATTCCAAAAAATCCTTTTTTTTTTTTTCAGTCCAAAAAGGGTTTAAATTAGCAATAGTGAAATTCCACCTGGGTCTCTCCACTCTTCTCTCACCCTTTCTCCAACACACTTTTTTTTTAAATATTTTTTGTAAAAACATTTTATATTTATAAATTTTTTTATGGGGGGGGATGAAGCTTCAATTTATTTTGTAATTAGTTTTAAAGTTTTTCCTTAAAAATTTAAATTTTCAGAAGCAAAATTCCCTATCAACTTTCAACTCTCCATCCACTTTATTTATGACTCTAAATTCACCACTGAGTGTCCAACCCCAGCACAAACACGGAATAGGGTTGGGGTAGTTCCGAACGTGTTAACCAGTATTGTCGTACAGCAATCGTAGGTAAAGGTATAACTTAGATACTTCAATTAAAAATACAAGGCTTAAGTACATATGATAGCTATTATGGCATTGCTGTTTTTTGACTGCATTGTACTCTCTTTTAAATTTTATATTTTACCCCTGTAATAATCAAATTTTTTAAAATTTTTAAAATCTTTACTTGAGAATGAAGATAAATTTAAATGATATGTTTTTTGAAAGATATCTTTTTTATTTATTATAAAATTTTAAACAATATTCCAATGAATTTTAGTCTTCAGCCCTAACTTTATTTTTGTTAAAATTATAGAAATTTTTTTAAAATTTTACGGACCCTCCATACTTTTGCTTAAATTTTTTGGGACGAAATATAAAAATAAATTTGCAAAGCCAAAGTTTCCAAAGATTTTTGGGGTTTTTAAAAAAATCCTTTACATTTTTAATACAAATTTTTTAATCAAATTACCTTTTTTTATTAACAAAAATTTTTTGTTTGTATCAGTAATACTAAAAATTTTGATTTTTTATTTTACAATATGTTTTATATGGGGTCGAAAAAAATTTATATAAAAAAATTTTTTTCATATGTTTCTTTTTTTATTCTATAATATATAATTTATGTTTAAGTGGTTTAAAAAAAGTTTTTTAGAGTTTAAAATATTTTTTTACAAAACATTTTTATTAAAAAAAAAAAATTTTTTTAATAACAAACCAAAATTTTAAATATATTTTTATTACAAAATAATTTACGTATACATAAAATAATTATAAAAATAGCTAAAGAAATAAGAAACATTATGAACTTCTCCCAGATTATTGATGTAAAAGTTATTTAAAAATTAAAGTTATAATTCACAAAAACTCCTTATTTTTAATAAACATTTTGTGTTTCTAACCCTTTACATAATTATTAACTACATTTTCCAAAACAAAGGTTTTTTTAAACACTTTTATACAATAATTGAATAATCAGCATTACAAAGTGAAACTTTTGGAAATTAAAAATTTTTCTCTTTAGACTGGTTTCTTTCCGAACTAATTTAAAACGATCTGATAGCTATCCTCGCAACTCTCGTCGTTCAGCTTTTAAATATTACCTTAATTTTTAGAAATTTTTTACAAGGGGTGTGTTTTTAAATACATTCAGACTAGTATTTAAACTGTTCATTTGAGGGACTAAAAACTTAAACAATAGAAAGTAATATTGACATCCTTTAAAAAATACACTTTCCTCTAAACATTTTATTTTCGTTTAAAAAATTTACATAATTGATACATTTTTGTTATACCAAATGAACTAAAAAAAAATGGTAATGTAAAAATTTAAATAAACTTGCAAGTTTTTAACGTTGTAACGGTATTTTTGTGTAAAATGTTTTACATTATAGTTGGCATGAAACTCTAAAGTAAATTAAGAAGTAATTCAATAAACCAATACAAAAATTTAAAAATGGGTGATAAAAATTCACTTTTTGTATTTAAAAAACGGGCTATCCACAGTTGCTCTGTTCATTTGAATCAGAAAATTGTCATTAAATAATTAATTAAAATGCTTTTTTTCCCAAAGTGTGTGACTTTTGTAACTTTTTTGCGAAATTGTAATAAAATTTACTATTGCGAAAATAAAAAAATAAAAAAATGAGTAGAATCCCAAAATTTGTTGCGTAAAATTGGTAATGTATTGAGGAAAATGTCATGCCTTGAATGGCAATGGTCACGGAAAAAAATTGGGCCAAAAAACGAACGTCTTTACGTTTTAGCCTATTTGTTTACAAGCTCTCGCGACCGCTCAGGCTTTTTAAATTTTCATATTAATATAGAAAATTAGTAGATAGATAAATTAAATTACAAAAAATAGTCAAAATGTATTCACGTAGAAAATATTTTAATGATTTTTTAGTGGAAGTGACAGTGCATAAAAGTAAATTGGTCTTTGGCTTTGTTAACAAGTACAAATAATCAATATTTATATTTTTTTTAATAAATAAAACTATCACAAAATCATAAAAATAACAATCCTACTAAAAATAAGCAATATAGGGCTAAAAAACAGGCTGGAGAACTAAGAAGAGTAAAATATTTATTTTATTTGAGTATTTAAGTTCACACCATTATATATTTAGTTGGTAGAGCGTAAACTTTATTTTTTCCCGATTTGATCAAACAAGATATGTATAAATCAAGATAAAAAAAAAATGATTTTTCTTTCACTCAAAAGGGTTTTTTATTTATAATTCGACAACAATATGACGTATCTTTTAATTATCGTCAAAATTTATTTTTTTCAACGAATAAAATTTATTTTTTATATTTTTATAAAATTCTGTTCTTCAAGTTTTGTTTTTAAAAAAATTTCCTAAAAAAAATCTAATATTTTTTACTATGATTGCAAAAAAAAAACAATTTGTCAAGTGCCATTTATAAAATTTCCCAATGCGACTTTTTGTGTTAAAAATTTTTTAAAAATTTTTAGAATTTTTTCATTATTTTCTTTTCCTAGACTAATAATCATACTAATAAGTACATGTATCAAAAAACTTCACATACCCTTATTTTTGGATTGTTATGAAATTTTTCGCAGGAATCTTTTTTTCGGTGGTAAAAAAGTATTTTCCCCAATAAAAGGAAAAGTATAAAAATTTTTTTATGATATACAATGACAGTGACATACTGTAACTTTGCACTTTTTTCATGTTTGCATTTTATGTAAATAAAAAATTCAAAAAAAGCCTTAAGTTTATCCAAAATTTAACAAAATACATTATAGTGCACAAAATAATAAAAAATTTTTGTTTATCTTGGAAGGTTTTACAAA
The DNA here is from genome assembly GCA_035578905.1 of Stictocephala bisonia. NCBI lineage: Eukaryota > Metazoa > Arthropoda > Insecta > Hemiptera > Membracidae > Stictocephala > Stictocephala bisonia. The sequence continues at coordinate 8,929 of JAQJVL010002663.1, read as the reverse complement.
AAATGTTTTAGTGTCCCAAGGAGGTTTTTTAAGGTATACTTTAGGTACAATATATTTAATTTTTTTTCAATTTTGCTGACAAAATTATTTAATAAATTTTTAAGCAAGTTTTAATGTATTTGTAAATAGAAATTTCTTGATTAGAAAAACTATATATAAAATTTACTTTTGGAAACAAATTTTGTATTTTCTGATTTTTAAAAAAAAAGGCTTGCGAAGGGCCGAAAAAGGACCTAGCAGTTGGGATTCGTAATGGATCGCGAAGTACTCACCACCTAGGGTTGGGTTTCTGTACTATATAAACCCCGATCTAGAGAAGTTTATAACACTAATATTAATGTTTTTTTTGGCCCCTTGAGATACGTAGACAGCCCCGAGAGTAAAGAAAATTTTAATTGAAATTTATTTATTTATTTTTTACTTTTTAAAAGGGGTTTTTTACTACATAAAATTTAATTTTTTTAAACTTTTTAAAATTTAAAAATTAAAATATATAAAAATTAAATACAAGTTTTTATTTATAAACTTTTATTAAATAAAAAACTTTTCCGGACCATTTAAAAATTTATAAACAAAACTGTCCTATTTACTTTTTTGTTCAAAATAATTGTAAATTGTTTTCATCGTAAGTATGTTTCCCATTCCTTAAAAAACCTTAAATTAAAACTAAATTAAGAAACTGAAAACGAAATGGTTTATTTTTGAATGACATACGTAATTGCAATGGTAAAAAACAAAAACATTTTTATTTTTTTTATCGTGTTTAACTTTACATTAATATGTGTTAAACATGTTTTATCTACTTAAAATAAAATTGTACGTAACTACCCCCAAAAATTGTGGCGGGGGGATTTCTAACCTTTTTAATATTATTTTTGATGCATTAAAAGGACGTATTAAACTTTGGATGAGTTTAAACAGTTTCATTAATAAATAAACCAAAAAACAAAACATATAATAAAGTTAAAAATTTAAAACTTGTGTATGATCCCGGGTGATTTTTTAGTCAGTTATTCGTAGTTTGTTTCCACATTTAAAAAAGATTAACTTTCAATATCTTTTACATTAATAAAACTCCGTTTTAATGTTATTCAGCAAGATATATTGGGTCCAAGATCTAAGATTAAAAAAAAAAAGATTTAAGTTGACATAACAATTTAAAACACCATATTTCAAGCAAAAAAAAACGACACGAAATTCACTTTTAAAAAAAAATTTTAAAATTATATTTCAAATTCAAAACAGAATTTAAAAAAGAAATTGTCGTTCTTTATATATTATTTGTTTTTTTTTTTTATTTTATTTCTCATCCCCCTATCTATTTTCTTAAATTTAACAACAACAAAAAACTTGCCTTATTTTTTTTATTAAAAGGTTTTTTTAACGCTTTTTAAAAAAAAAAAAAAAATTTGGTTTTTAAAAAAAATTAATAAAAAAATGAAAAAAAATTTTTAAAAAAACTTAAAAATAAATAAAGCTTTTTGAACAAAATTAAAATTAAAAAAGTAACTATTTAAGAACAAAACATTATCTATAAATTCTAATTCGCATAGTTTTCATTTTAAGATTTTTGGGTTGAATAGACAATCATATGTGTCGTTGCTTAATAACTTAAAGCAAAAAATTTTAGTCATTTAAAGATTTATTTAATGTCTCCAAAAAATAAACATATAAATAATTATGGAGACAAGTCGAGGATAACCGACTTAAAAATTCACCTACTCATCCTATCATATCATAAAACTATTGAAAAATGGGACTTGTATTAGTGGGGTTCTTCCATTTTGGACATATATATAAATTAAAAAGCCCTCTTACCCACACATGTCTTGCCCGCCTTTCTTGTCAACAAGGGCATAACAACTAGAGGACCCCTCACATTTACGAGAGACACTAAGTGTAACTGTTACATTACAGATCAGAAACTATCCACTGCTTTATCAAAAGCATATGATAACACACCACAAAATACATTAAAGGGGAGGGGTTTGTAACTGCTGAGTAAAAACTTATATGACGCTGCAGAACAAATAAATTGAGAAAAAAAAACCAAATTAAAATAAATTTATAATGTAATATTGAGGAAAAGAAAATTCTCTGACTTATTTTTTTTTGTAATTTAATAGCTACTAGATCTAAAAAATTTTACAAAAAAATCAAAAATTAAAATAGTAATACTGCCCTTAAAAAACTATAATCAACTTGTTTGTAATTTTAAGTTTACTAATGTTTAAACATTATACTAATTTAACTGACTTATTCTACTGTCGTTGAAAAAATGTTTTAAGCCAAAAGTACAGTCCCCTATTTACATGTATGTGCAGTGTTCCCGCAGTAAAGGGTTTTTTTAAAATCATTTTATTTAAATACGTCATGTTGGGAACTAATTTTAATTTTTAACCCAAATTTTTGTATCCTGACCGTTTAGGTAGGCATCTGGTAATAGATAAAAAAAAGGTGAATTTTCCGGTTTTTATTTTTGCAGGTCTGTCTTCCTATCATGTTACAAAGCAAATCCTTCATTGTATTTTTAATTAAAAAACGGTCACTTTCTATGGTATTTTTAATTATTTTTTTTTAAATAATTTTTAAATATAAATATAATATATATATAATTAAATTTAAAATTATGCAAATAGATGTTTTCATGAAAAAAATTTTAAATGTTTGAAAAAAATAAATGGGGAAATCGTACTTAGGTAAGGAAAATCAAAGTGATACGTCTAACGACCCCCTTACACATAGAAGGGGGAAAGGGGGGTTTTATAGCCCCAGGGGGGTGCTCCCTTCCAAAAACACATTTTGATATGGCAACGAGATTAAAAAATTGACTTACTAATCTTTCACCCGTAAAATCTAAAAAATGGGTTGTCATTAAAACTGTTTATAAAGGTATTTACGATAGAATCCTTTTTTTTATAAATAAAACCTTTGGATTGTTTTCATTAAAAATTTTACCACCAGACTCAAAGTGTTTTTGGGGGAAACAATTTCTGCCCGGGCGGTTAAAGGGTTTTTCCCCCCTGATTCCACCCCTAAAATAGTTTTAAATTAAATTTTTAAAACCTTTTAAATGTTAGGGGTTTAAAAACATTTGACCCTATTTGAGTATCAAACATTTAAAAAGCAACGGGGGAATGTTTTTTACATTGTTTCAAAGGGATTTAAACCCTAAAAAAAATCAGGGAAGACAAAATTGATTACTCCCTTCTTTTTAAAATAAAGAAACATTTCTTGTGCTTTTTACGATAGTACGAAAGATTTGGGCCTGCAACAAAGCAAATTCGTTTTTTAAATAACTCCTGCCCTTTTTTTTTTAATGATTTTTACAATGACCATTATGTTTAAAAATTTTCCCCTCCCCCCAAAATATTTATTTTTTGAGCTAGTAAAAAGCCCATATGCATTCGTACATATTTTTTAAAATATAATTTTAGTTCAATTAAACATTTCTTATTCAAATTTGCAGTAAAAATCTTTTATATGTAAAAGAAAAATTTCAGAAACATTTTTTTTCTTTAAAGGATTCGTTTTAAAATTAAAACTAAATTTCCATTTTTTATTATTATTTCTATATGTCTTTTTTACAGAAGCCTATATTTTTTTTTTAGGTATTAATACGCAATTTTTAAAAAAATTAAGAAAATATTTTCAAAAAAATCAAAGAAAATATTACTTTTTTAAAATCCACTTCAACCATATATAATAAACTATTTAACTTTAAAAATACCATTAAAATTGTAGGAACCAAAAAAAATACTTTTTTTGTCAAATTTAATTCTTACAATATAATGTAAACTTCCAATCAGTGAGGACCCTACCTTTATAACATCATTATATAATGAACAAAAATGAAAAAGCATTCTTAAAAAAAAATATAAGTTTTAAGTGTTTTGCAGATCTTTAATTAATACTTACGAAATTTCCCTAATGTGTAGACGATTTAAAAAGAAAACTAGCTGATCAAAATATACTAAAAGATTATTTTGAGGTTTTATTTCAACATAACAAAAAAATTTTATAAACCGTAACACTGCACCAAATGCACCCTATACGCCCGGGGTTTTTATTGTAGCAAAAGGTTTTATATACCGTAACACTGCACCAAAGCACCATAACGGCTGGGTTTTTATATTGTAAAAAAAGGTTTTTTATACTCGTAACCTGCACCAAAGGCACCATAATAGCGGGTTTTTTATTGTGAAAAAAGGGTTTTATACCGTAACACTGAACCAAGGCACAAAAACGGGGGTTTATTTGTAGAAACAAAGGTTTTTATACTCGTAACACTGCACCAAAGGGCACCATATAGCTGGGTTTAATTGTAGACAAAAGGTTTTTATACCGAACACTGAACCAAAGAGCACCATAACGGCTGGGGTTTTTATTGACAAAAGGTTTTTTATACTCGAACACTGCACCAAAGAGCCCAAAATAACCGGTTTTATTGTAACAAAAGGTTTATAAACCGTAACACTGCACCCAAAATGCACCATAACGGGTGGGGGTTTTTATTGTAGACAAAAGGTTTTTAAAAACTGAACACTGCACCAAACCCTAGGTTGTTTTTTGTGTTTGAGAAACTGTTCCAAAAAAATTAGCGGGTTTGACCAAAAGGTAAAAAAACGAAACCGTTTTAAAAACGAATTTTTAATTAAACCTTTTGATTAAAAAAAATTTTGGTGCTAAATTCCCCTTTTGTTTTAAATGAAAAGACGGTTTTTCGAAACTTACCCAAAGCAATTCGCCTTTTAAATTGGGGCAAGTTTTTTTAGGTCTTAAATAACTGTTTAATCTAATAAAAATTGTATAAGCAAATACCATCAATACTCCTCATATATTTTAAAAAAAATTAAAAACACCCAACGGGTTCGAAGAAACTTGGGTAGTAGCTTTTCCTTAGGGTAAAGGGGCCCTATAAACGGTTTTTAAAAAAAAATTAATCGGTTCACCAAAACCGCAAAAAGCATTTTAAATTTAAAATTTATTTTTTGTAAAAAATACAAAAACACATTTGCAGAAAACTTTACCAAGCTTCCCTTTTTGGTCTTAAAGATGAACTTTTAAAAAAAAGTTCACAAAGTTCATAATTCAGTATAAAAAAACCATAAATCCCCTTGACTGACCTAAAAACAAATCCAAAAAAACCAAAGAACGGTTTTATGAAAAATTGGGACACTTCCCAGGATAGGGCTGAAAAAAATTTAAAAAATTAATCGTCCGACCAAAGCAAAAACCGACTTTTAAATTTATGATTTTTTTGTGAACCACAAACACATGCAACCCCAAAACTTTTACCGTTTTTTAGGGTTTTTTAAAAACTCTAGAAAAAAGACAAATTGGGTTTGCACTATAAAAAAACTCGAAGTCCCGTGTTGCTACGATTTAAATTTAAAACAATTCGAATGCAAATTTATTCTTTTCTCAAATTTGATTTCCCCCGAGAAACTTTTCTTAAATCGAACTCGCCCCCCCCTAAAACCACTTTTAATTTTTTGAATTTTCTTAAAAAAAGAAAAAGCAAAAATTTGGGAAACTTTTTTAGGGCTAAGATAATTTTGGGGGCGTTTTTTGAATTTAAAAAAATCCAACTAAAATTGGGTGCAACTTCTTTGGGTTTTAAAATGAAAAGTTAAAAAATTTTTAAAAAGGGTTTTCCCCCAAAACTTTTAAGATAAATTTTTAAAAAAAAAAAAAATTTTTTCCGTTTTAAACCAAACAGAAAAAACCCTATTATTTTTTGAATTTTCTAAACCTAGGGAAAAAATCCAAAAAAACTGATTATGATTCAGGTGTTTAAATTCTAATCTTGGGGGCCCCTAGAACGGTTCTTAATTACCTTGCCCTCCCTTATCCCCAAAATCACCAGAGACCGAGTAGGTGGTCAATCATCCAGTACACCTTTTAACCTGAAAGCTTTTTGGTTTTTCAGTTTCTGTCCATTGTTATTGCTTTGTACCATTTTTTTAAATATTTTTTTTGCCCCAAAAGTAATAGTATTATTCCTAATCCTTTTATTTTCCACATTTTTTTACCTTTTTTCATGCCAAAATCTAATTTTAAATTTTCCCGGTTAAAACGATCATTGACATAATCTTTTTAAAAATCGGCATCCACTTTTATTTTTTCCCTTTAATGGGTTTATAATTTTTTTATTCTTTAAAAATATTTTTTTTTTTACTTATTTGTTAATTAAATTACCTTGGTCTAAACCCTTTTTATTCATTTCCCTTTTTAAAAAAAAAAGCAAATTTTTCTTTACATCTTAATACTTTTCTGAAAAAGGAGAAAGGTTTTGAAACATCGATATTGTGGGGGGACTCCCCCAGCCCTAAAGTATTGGGAGGGGTTCCTTTTCTCCTCTTTATTTATCTGGTCCACTGTACAGCTTTACAAACAAAAGAGTGGCGTACATGTTACTTTCAACAACTGGGGAACTTCCTTTTCACCTTTACCAAAAAAGTCCCTTAAGAAATAAACGTCATAATGCCCATTCCAGTTTTTATGGAACCTTTTTTGGTTATGGTTTCGCAAGTTTTTTTATAATTCGAGTTTTTTTAAGAAAAATTTTCCCGAAGGGGGAGGAGGGAAATAAAAAGTTTTTCCGGGAATGAAGGAGGGAAATTTACTTCTTAACCCTTTAAACCCTTAGTAAAAATTATTTTCAAAAATTTTCATACCTCCAAAATTTATGCCTAAAATTAAAACTAACCGGGTTTTTTGAATTAAAGAACCGACCCTATTTTAAAAAATGGATTTTTCCCTTTTTCTATAAACCGTTGCTCCAACAGGGTCTTTTCACCCATTATCAAACCCCTTGGAAATCCCTTAGACTGACCCCACGAATAAGACAGTGTACACCCAAAAATCAGATGGAAAAAACATATTTGAATTTCCAGCTGATAATTCGTCATTGCACTTATATATGAGTATTGACTTTTTTAAATGTTATATTAGTTTTAAAAATGACAATAAAATCCTATGTAATAAATTTTACAAAAATTAATTTTGTGTACATTTAAATTAAAGTTTACCCCAATAATGGTACAGTAACAATCTGTTTTACAGTAAGATATCCAAGAGAATATATAATAATAAATCACCATGTGTATTTCTATACATAGCACGTACGTAAAAATGAGCTTATCTCTGAGAAAAAGACAATGGCCGTTGTTGCAGTGGTCATCGATTTATTGTGAGAGGGAACGAAGCACCCAGCCATTTAGAGTTATTGCACGCTTCATTCTCCTAAATGCTTGGTGGACATTTTATTGATCAATGGTACTATTTTTCTATGTATATACAAGCTCACAAGTTTCTTTTAATGATGTAAAGGATTATTCTCAAAGTTAACTAAGTTAACACTTTCCAGACATACGTCTCGAAACATTTCACCCTGAACAAGAAATGTCACAGACATCTTAAATGTATTAAGACGTCGACTAAATGTTGCTCTTCAAAATGTTGCTTTAGTTGCTGTTTTTACTTTTGTCGTTATGGTACGAAGTATTTATAGTAGTAAAATATACAATATGTATTTGTCTCCAAAGATGAAGTAAGGTATTTCCTGCCAAGTGAAGAGAACAGCTTACTACAGCGTTTGTCAGCAGAGAGAAGTTAGAGAGTATTGGATACGTGACTTTACCTTCAATTGATACCTCTTATCTATAGCTAAAGATATTGATATATTTAACATAATTCTCTTAATTAATATTTCACAATATTCCTCACTAATAATGGGGAAGAAAATTGTACACTATACATTAGTAATACTAACCAATTATTAAGAGATCATAATTATGTTATACTATCATTATAAAAATGTAAATTTATGGTTTCTTTCATAAATAATCGCAAGATAGTTGTCTTCCACCAGCTACATGTCTACCACTGGTAGGAATAGCAAATGTGTACCCCTAGTAGGAATAACCACATGTGTACCCCTAGTAGGAATAACCACATGTTTACCCCTAGTAGGACTAACCACATGTGAACCCCTAGTACGAATAAACACATGTGTACCCCTAGTAGGACTAACCACATGTGTACCCCTAGTAGGAATAACCACATGTGTACCCCTAGTAGGACTAACCACATGTGAACCCCTAGTACGAATAACCACATGTGTACCCCTAGTAGGACTAACCACATGTGAACCCCTAGTACGAATAACCACATGTGTACACCTCGTAAAAATAACCACATGTGTACTCCTAATAGGAATAAATACGTGTGTGCCCCTAGTAGGAATAACCATGTGTGTACCCCTAGTAGGAATAACTACATTTGTACCCCTAGTAGGAATAACCATATGTTTACCCCTAGTATAAATAACTACATGTGTACCCCTAGTAGGAATAACTACATGTGTACCCCTAGTAGGAATAACTACATGTGTACCCCTAGTAGGAATAACTACATGTGTACCCCTAGTAGGAATAACTACATGTGTACCCCTAGTATGAATAACCATATGTTTACCCCTAGTATGAATAACTACATGTGTACCCCTATTAGGAATAACTACATGTGTACTCCTAGTAGGAATAACCAGATGTTTACCCCTAGTATGAATAACTACATGTGTTCCCCTAGTAGGAATAACTACATGTGTACCCCTAGTAGGAATAACTACATGTGTACCCCTAGTAGGAATAACCATATGTTTACCCCTAGTATGAAGAACTACATGTTTACCCCTAGTAGGAATAACTACATGTGTACCCCTAGTATGAATAACTACATGTGTACCCCTAGTAGGAATAACTACATGTGTACCCCTAGTAGGAATAACTACATGTGTACCCCTAGTAGGAATAACCATATATTTACCCCTAGTATGAATAACTACATGTGTACCCCTAGTAGGAATAACCACATGTGTACCCCTAGTAGGAACAAGCAAATGTGTTCCCCTAGTATGAATAAC
>JAQJVL010002662.1:22500-87412 GCA_035578905.1 Stictocephala bisonia | reverse complement strand
ATAATATAGTTAAAAAATAATATTTAAATTTGGGTTTTGCGCATATTTTGAACTGTAATAGTATGGTTTCAAATTGAAACATATATATAGAAGAACAGAGACCTTTTTTTAATAACCAAACACTTCAGCTCTAGAACTGTGGGGAGTAATATAGGCTATACATGTTTAAAAATTATTGTAATTTAATAGTAACAGAATATAAGCAGATATCTGCTTATTTTGTAGTATAAGTTTGGTGCTATTCGGAATCAGACCAGTGAAAATTCAAGTTATTTTTGGCGGATTGTGATATTTACGGAAATATTTCTATAGCACAGCTTGAGGTCTAAGTTGCATTTTTGAGCGGCCAAAACTGGACAGACTACCTAAGATCGGTATTGCGCGCAACTCGAGTACTGGTTTGGGGCCTTCTTGGGACATCGCAATTAACGCAGGTAGGATTGCGCGCAACTCGTTAACGGCCAGAGAGTGAAGTAGGCCTATTACACGATTTTCGGCAACGCGACTGAAGAACTGAATTGTGTGCGTGTATGTTTTTTTCTTTTTCATTTTATGACTCCGCCACTATTTATGAAATCATCAATACAGCAAATATTTTCTCTTTATCTCCATCTCTTTATATCAAATAAAAAGAAAAAATGCCAATCCTGATAAAAACTAAAATAGGTTTAATTTACCTTCCGTCAAACAGTTCACAGCGTGTGATGGTGATAACAACTACATGTTTCGCCGTGAATACGGACGGCATCTTCAGGTTAAAGAAAACAAATAAGTCCAAGTGGTATGCGTCACAAATTAATTAAAAGTTAACAAACACAGTTCACACAAGAGGAAAACAACAAATATTAAAACTTTCGGTAGGCCTACCACACACATTTCACTGTCCACGGCGTGACCCGGAAGCAGATTTTAATATTGTGGTATTTATGACAAATAGTTCAATTTACTTTTAAACAAAAAGGAATATTCATTTATAGTTAAAAATACAGCAATAATTATACAATGCAATATTGACAGGAAGCTTTAATTACTTGATAAAAAATGAATAGATTTCAATAATATAAAGGGTTAATTCTACTATTAAATGTGAACTATATGACAGATGATAAGTTAATGAATAATTAAATTGTTATAAATTATTTCTGATACTTCTAATAACGCATCTCAGATGACTTTCCTTTGATAAAACCGAATTGACGTGGATTAAGAAAATTTAACTTCGATAAATAACTATGGAGTCTTTTAATCATTGTTTTTTTCAAAAACCTTAGAGAATACAGATAACAATCTCATCAATTATATTTTTCAGTAAATGTACATTAATTTGGTCAGAGCCAGTTAATTTTTTATTTTTTAAAAGCTTAACAATACTCTTAATTTCAATTAAATCTGTTGGAGTTATAAGGAATGAATATTGATAGCAAGTACGTAAAGGTGGAAGGGTATTGGAGTGTACAACGTCTGGACGGCTAGACTGGATTGTGATAAGGTGATTGTTTATCTTATCAATGACGAAGGCTCACGCATAACTTCGCCGTTTGGCAATTCAATTAGCTCAACTATTTTCTTTGAAAACCCACTTGTCAAGTTATTTATTACCTTCCACTGCTCAGATACATCACCTTTACAGTTTTCTTATAATGTTGAATAATAATTTTTTTTTTTTTTGTAAAATTGATCACATTATTTAATTCATTAGTACATTTTGCAAAATAATTTTGAAAAACTGTCATATGGTCTTTTCGTAGAAATTTTATATAATTTTTTACGTCTCTCAAATTTATATAAAATGTTTGGTATGTGCTTATATAAAATGTTGGTGTTATTCAGGGACTTAACAACTTAGCCTTTAACAATTTAGAACTACCACCATTTTTCTTGCTACTTCTAAATATACAATTACTTAAAATATCAATAAACTTACAATACGTAGTATTTACATCATTTTAGATAATGCATAATGTTTTAACTAAACATCTGTAACACACTGTTATTTACATTGATAAAATAACAAAAAAAAATTTCCCCTAACATTTTTCATATTCACAAACCCTTAAGGCCTAAATAAAAGATCGCAATTTCTTTCCGTGCAAGACATAGCACAGCAAGGAATAATATCCCACTTTGACCCACTATCAAGGCCAATCGGCGACAGTAGACAGGTGCAGTGGTGACAGTCCGGACGAGCGTCTTAAAAGAAAGAAGAGAGAATGGGAGGGAGTGATTAGTTTCCTTTAATGCTCCCAGGTTGTGCAACCGAACAGTCGAAACTGGAGGCAATTTCGACCTCTTTAACTTGATTGACGACAGGTTGCAGCACGGTCGCTCTCATATTCCGTGCCTCAAAATTTAACATTGGATGGAACTATCTTCTATGTATAGTAAAATCAATGATATTACTCAATGATATACATTATAGGTATACTCTTGTACTAATATGTAATTCTTAATCATTTTAAGAATTTTGTAAAAGGTGATGAGTCAGTGATCAATAGCAGTACAATTTGGCCCTAATCATACCCAGCCACATTCAAAATTAATCAATGCAAGTACACTATTAATCACAAAGGGCATTGAACTTTCAGTTTAAGGTATTAGTTAGCCTTGGTAATTGAGCCTAAAAACATAGCATAGAGTGACCTGTAGCATGGCTGGCCTTATTACTAGAGTCATGTTGCAGACACCAGTAGATTAATACTTGAATACATTGAAAGAGTAAGCCAAGATATTGTAAACATTTGATTACAACTGATAGCAATTATTGTAATTGTCATTAATGCAATGATATATTAATACAAATCATAAACAAACATGAGTTAAATGTAATTGCAAATATGATTCATTATTGCAGCACTGGTAATGAATAACCAGTAGTGATGTATGGAAAACTTTTTAAATATAATAATGATAATTTTGGACTATGTTAAAATGTGTAAACTTTAAAAACATACAAAAGCAGTATCAATAAGATAAATGAAACTCTACTCACAAGCCATATGTATGTACATATAAATGTATACAGGGAAAACAAATGATGATTAATTATGGGCATGTTCAGGTGTTTTTCACCACATTTAATTGTAAATTGAATTAAACCATTGTTATAACTAATAACCACTAATTAAACCATGTTATATACACTAATTAATATGGAAAGTAATCAAAGTGGTATGTTCAGGTAAGATGATCTTGCTCTGAAACCAATTGACAACTGCTGTATGGACACTCAGTGACATTAATGAAACCACGGACACTAAAAGAGGTGACATTGTTGTGACTCAAACAGTGTAAAGAGTAAGAGTAAAGAGTGTAAGTGACCATAAGGTAACTGATGAACAGCTTCTTTAATGTGAATCACTACAATAGTAAGTAAGTGAAGAAATTGAACAGTATTTTATGGAAACATTATTTTCCAGAAAACTTAAAACTCAATATTCAGTGAACTTTGAATTAAATATTTTATGCATTGTTATAAAAAATGTTAGTATGACAAGCTAAGTTGTAAATAACAATGATCACTTGACTATTTGATTTCATTAATGAGATATTATAAACCTGATCAAGCAAAATCAATTTTAGAACTTTGATCATTTTTAAATTTGTTGTTACTAGCAATTCATGTTTCCATGTGAAATATTTTTAATAAAATAATTTTGTATTTCACCATTGATTAATGGAAAACATGTATATACATTCTGTCAATCATAATCACAAATGACAGTATCACTCAACTAACTGTACAACTGAAAAATTTTGATGTAGATAAACCAAAGTGTTTACTATTTTTTTACATTTATAAAAAACAATTATAATAATCTACTAATTGAAGATGTTAAATAATGCTTTTAATTTTGAGAATATTTTAAATTGTATTTAAATTAAATTTTATTTGTGTATGTTTTGAAATACTGTTGTTATTATTAATTCAATTGTACTCTATAGTTAATTAATGGTATGAATAACATATAAATGTTTAACCATTGATGATGCAAAATAACACTTCTACTTGTAAACAACTCCCATACATTTGTTATCAGTATTTAAGACTTGATTAAGAATTAAAATAATACTATAAATTTTATGAATTCATTGGAGCATATTTATAACTGACTACAAGATAGTTAATATTAATGACAACATAATACTTGCATTAATGACAAAAGATCATTAAAGATATTTTGTTACTAACTAATTTCAAATAATTTCAATTGTGCTTTTATAGATGAAAATTAATTATGTAGGTATATTTGTTGGAATGAGAACCAGAATTGTATTGTATATTAGTAAATAGATATAGTCCATTCTAGATATAGTCAATGTTGTAAAACTAAAACTTATCTTAACAGTGACTGACAATTTAGGTGGAACATGTTAAAATTTAGATTTTTTTGACTCGCGCTAACTGCACATTGCAAAAAATTGGGGGGTACTGTAACAGGTCCACCTAATTGATAATAAAATAAATTAAATTCAATAAAATACAAATTACCTTAATGAGGAAATGGGTGCATTTGATTAGAATAAATACCGAACATTCAAATTATATTCGGTAATTATAGCAAATTATATACCTTTGCAAGTATAAGGAATTAAGCAAGCAAAATTATTTGAATGGTAGTCATCCGAGACACCATAGTAAACAATATGTCAAACAATGCAGTGGAGATTGGAACAAGTCGATACCTGTTCAGTTTTGCGTCCTGGACTAGTCCATTCCAAGGGGAGTTGACATGCCACAAAGCGACAGTCAAGCCCAAGTTAAACAAAAGACATGGTTAGTTGACAAATATGGGCAACAGGTGGCAGCATCAGACCACACCCAGAGCACATGTACACTGTTGTGAATTATGAGAACCCCACTTCCGCTTAACAAGACCGGAAAGTCTCCAACCCAAAATTCTTTCCCTTACAGAGACACACACAAAAGGACGACACTACACACTCCTCTTCCTCCAGGAGCAGTGTGAGCTGGTTCTGCTTAACCACGGGTGGTCTACTGACCCCGAACCCGGGTGATCGTCAAAGATGTTTTTAATTAATAATTTATTAATTTTTAAATCAAATAAATCAACCACTAGTAGATAGGGTTGTACAATCAACACTTTGTATCTAAGTAGGGAACCGTCATCGCATCTTTTAACATGAACTTCAAGTCCACAAGGAACTTCATCATCACATGAAGAAAAGCTCAGATAAGTTCTATTTAATTAACTTAGTTTGATAGTTTTTTAAAGAAACCTGTATCAATTAAATAATACACTTGTTTTGTTAATTTAAAGTGCCTAATTTAAAAAAAGTAATTAATAAATTAGCTTTTTCATTAAGAAAAATCTAGAGTTTTATTCATTGTAACACATTTTACAGTCTCACCAATTTACTCATAAAAAATATATCGACCCTGAGATCTCATAAATTTTAATTTGATTAATAATATATCAAATTAACAAAAACTTATTCTAATGTAACTCATCGAAGGAGGAGAGGGTTACATGAGTTAAGCAAGACTGTAATTGTGGGAATGAATAGGCCTACAAAAAGGCATAGTAGTTGTAGTCCTGAGTCATGGTTTAAACCTGAGCTTGCCAGACTCAAACATATGGTTTTAATTGCAAGTGATTTGTCAAGAGTCAGGCCAAATATACTACCTCTTCTTCGTAGGTTAAGGAGTCAGTATAGGAAAATGATAAGATGGCCAAGGCTCAGGCTACTGCAAATTCTTTTAGTAAAGCAAAAAATCCTTGCAAAGCTGCGTGGAACTTTATTAATAGTAAATTGCCTCACGGCACTTCTAGGCCCATAAAATCTGATTTTGCCTCTGCTGATGAGTTTAACGCTCATTTTGTAAACTCTGTTGATGAAATCTTGTGTAACATACCCGGACCTAGTAATCCTGTAGCTGTAGATTCAGTGTTACTGCAGAATGTTCCTCATATTAATGACACACTTATATGGAAATATGTAAATAGTATTTAATAAATATTGTAAATAATTTTAAGAACTCTGAGAGCAAGGATGTATATGGTATCTCAGTAAACTTGATTAAGCATGTTATTGATAATATAGCACCTCTCTTGTCTCATCTTATCAATGGCTGCCTGGACGTTGGTGTTTTCCCTGATGTACTGAAGGTTAGCAGAACAGTCCCTGTTTTTAAAAAGGGGTTTTGCACTGAGCTATCTAGCTATAGACCTATTTCTATAATACCTGTTTTCAGTAAGATATTTGAGACTATCTTATTTCAGCAGATCTATGATCATCTTGAGTTGCATTCTCTCCTGGTACCGGCTCAGTACGGTTTCAGGAGGCATAGATCTACTATTTTAGCAGTGGAGTCCCTGCTGAAAACCATGCTGGAGGCTTTTAAAAGAAATCAGTCCTGTTCTTTTTTACTTTGTGACCTTTCACGTGCTTTCGACACGGTTCAACATGACATTCTTCTTAGGAAACTTTAATTCTATTTTGGAGAGGATGCACTCCGGATTCTTAGTTCATATCTTGAAGGTAGATGGCAGATTGTCTCTTGGAATGGGGTCACATCAGCACCATTAGCCATATGTCATGGGGTCCCCAAGGATCTGTATTGGGGCCCCTACTCTTTATAATAGCTATAAATGATTTGTATTATGAAGTGTCCGGAAATGTCTGTATTTTTGCTGATGATTCCACACTTTAATTCTTGTGAGAGTGATCCTCTACATGCTCGGGTGACTGTAAATTCACTCATGTCTTTAGCTTCTCACTGGTTTTAAGTAAATAAATTTGTACTAAAACCCAAGAAATTAATTTTAGCTTAAGTAAAGTTGCTCATGAATCTGATCCTGTAAAGCTTTTGGATTTTACCTTAGCTATAAATTAAGGTGGGAAGCTCACACTGACCTGATATGTAGAAGACTTGAGTAGGTCCTTATACTTGCTAAGAAGGCTGTCAGCTGATCTGCCTGGTCGGTACCTGAGGCAGGCTTACTATGCCTTTTTTCACTCTATATTGTAATATGGAATTAGACTCTGGAGTCATTCTTCGAGTGTACACAAAGTTCTTTTATTGCAGAAGGGGGCTGTTCGCATTGTCGGGTGCTGGTTGGCTGGACCATTGTTTATTAAAAATAATATTCTTACTGTTATTAGTTTGTATGTGTTACAATGTATGGTAGAAATTAAAAGAAACCTTATAACCTATAACAAGAATAGTAGTATTCACACTCATGGTACAAGAAGTATTGACAATATTTTTATACCTAGATTTTAGACTGAATAAGTCAACCTCGTGTTTTCCTGTTACAAGTATGACATTTTTCAACAAGCTACCTTTAGCTGTAAGAAGTCTATCAGATTATAAATTTAAAACCATCGTTAAAAAATTTGCTGGTAGCAAATCCACTATATAACGTGAAGGAATTCTTTGTCTTGGATTATTCACACCTAAGAGTATAGGTTCTTTTGCCTGCTCTTATTGGCATGAATGAGTTGGGTAATTATGCTTTCACCATATTTGCATGTTGCATGATATTCCTGGCATGAATAAAATTTTGTTTATTTTAAATTCTTTCAATTGCATGCGCTTGTGCATGATAGCCTAATGATGAACTATAATTATTATTATTATTCTGTTTTATTATATATATGATAATATTTAGCTTGATATTTAATGCTATGTAGCTTGTATTATTAAATCATTTTATTGATAAGAAGCATGTATTTTGTCTTGTTAGTCTATTTTATTGGTATTCAAATGATTGCTTCATTTTTTCTGCATGATGTTAGCCTAAGTTATAGTTTAGTTTGAATCTGTATGTATTTTATAATTAGATTCTATATTTTTAAGCATTTAGACGTAGCCTATTGCAATGTTGTTGTTTAATGGCCAAATAAAATCATTTGAAGCTGAAGCTTGGGTGTTTTGCTAGTGGGACAGTGCTGCTATTCGCCTGGAGTGAACGAACGAAAGACTACAGCTGTTGTCGCAGACATTTTGAAATCATAAACTGTAAACTCCCCTAAAGAAGGCTGTCTTTAATCACTTTCTAAATTGGTTCTCTAATGAACTGGAACAGTTAGTGATCAGGAAGATCTTGCACAAGAGGTATAATGAAACCCCGAGTCATGTGGATCATGAATATTATGTGCTGGCCAGAAGTAAATGCCACGTTTTAACAAAAAATTACCACGATGAGTATATCAGTAAGGTTAAAGCAAGTATTCCAGTAAATATGAAGGCTTTTTGGTTCCATGTTGGTGGTCTTAAACGTTTACCTTCAGTTCCACCCAAATGACATTTGATTCTACTGAGCCTGATGGCAAATGTGAACTCTTTGCTAAATATTTTTTATCAGTTTTTAGCGTAGACTGGCATCCTAGTCTTGAAGTATGACTATGTCTCTCTGTCTGCATGCCAAATCTCTTCTATCAGCGAAGGCTTGAGGTATTAGATCCAACGAAGGGAGTTGGACTTGATGGAATACAACCCCTAATTCTGTGTCTCTGTGCTCCTACCTACGCTTGCTACCCTTTTGGCTGTTCCTTTCCAGGCTCTGTTTGCTGTTGGAGTTTTCAAACCAAGTTTTATAGTGCCTATTTTTAAGTCTGGCAGTCAAAAACTATAGGCCCCTAAGATATGTGTCTACACTTGTTAAGGTATTCGAGGGCATCGTTGGTGAAAACCTCTATTTCCACCTTCAAAACAAGATTACTCCTTTGCAACATGCATTCATGCGTGGTCCCTCAACAGTAACTAATCTATTGCAGTTCCAGATGTGATAGTGAATTCCTTCATAAATGCTTGCCAGGTGGCCTGTGCCTACCTGGATTTTTGAAAAGCCTTTGACAAGGTGAACTATCGGCTCTTGATTGCCAAAGTTGAAGGTTTTGGAACCTGTAGTCCCCTACTTTAGCGGCTTGAGAGTTATCTGTGCAGCCGTTCCTTTGTTGTCAAATGTGATGTAGCCCTCTCTTCCTCATTTCCAGTAACATCTGGACCCAGGGCAGTCATCTTGGTCCTATTCTTTTCGTTTTGTTCATTAACGATATTGGGGTGCGATTGAAACACAATATTTGATGATTGCCGATCATATCAAGCTGTTTACAAAAGTTCAGTATGATTGATAAAAAAACTCTACAGACATCTCTTAATAATGTCAGTGACTGGTGTCGTAAAATGCAATGGAATTGAACATATCCAAGAGCCAGATATTACTTTTGCTCATGGTCATTCGACCATCTTTGTGATAATCAATTGAATAGCACCACTGCCTATACAACGGAAGTACATTCCTACATCACAGCAACAGAAGTTCCCAGGTTGCGGAGATCTGGAAGTGAAACTGCAAACGTACTGGAAGGTTATTTGCTATAAAACTATGAGGCCTTAGAAAAATCCAATCATACCATTTTTTTCCTCCTTTAATTGTACATTGTGATATATGCTTTTTTAATTTTATTATAAGTTTTAGTAATTTTATCCTAGTTGAAAGAAAAAGTACCAGTATTTTAACTAGTTTTCACTGTGCATCAACTATAAACACTTGTTAATCTAAAACCCCTTACTGTATTGCATTTATGTTTTAAATAAAGGTTGACAAGAATGTTTTCTGTAAATGTTATACACATTTTAACTTTAAGGAAAAAAGTTTCATCAATTAACTGAAACAACTCTTTTAAGCTTCTAGAGGTCATAATATTAATTACTTGGTATGTTGTAATCTTTTTAAAATGTACAGTTACAGTGAAACTCCCAATCTAGGATTACATAGAAGAATTTCATTAACTCTTCACGAAAAGATGAGATGTTGTAAATGGCATCAAAAAGTAGGTTCTTCATAACCATGATGATGTATCCTCAACCTTTATTACAATACAAAGATAAAAGTGCTCAAATTAAACGACTAATAAAATAAGAATATAATTATATAAGAGATGTTGAGCTATAATCAAGTAGAAATTCTAAATCTTTCTGAGTTATTATAAGAACGCTGCAAGTAATATATATGAACAATCTGGTTAGATAAGGAAGAGGAGGGAGGTGCAGAGATAACGGAGGCACTAGCCACATATTTCTCTAATGTTTATGAAACAAATAATCTGAGCCAGGAAGAGCTTTGCAGTCAGGTGCTTCGTTCACCAGTTATGGAGAATGTAGATAGTAGTTTCCTCACTGTAATTACAAGATGAAATTTTAAGTGGTCTTACAAAATTGAAACCAAAATAACTTTGGGGCCAGATAACATACCTTCGAATATATTCAAGGACCGTGCAGATCTGTTTCTTCTTCCACTGTATCATTTACTAATTGTAATACTTCTTTAAAAAATTACATCTTCACAGAAGAATGAAAATAACAAGAGTTTTGCTGATACAAATAAACAAAAAAAGGATGGCATGAGGATATAAACAATCATAAAACAATAGCAATTTTTTCTTTACCGGCTAAAGTATTTGAATTACTTATATGTAATATAGATTGTTTTTCATGTTAAAAATTACTCATTTGATTTCCAGCATGTTTTTATCAAGCAGATCAATGAATTCAAATTTTTAAAATGTTTTACAGTTTTGCATACTACTAACAGATGATAGTAATCAAGTAGATTTTAGATAATACAGATTTTGAAAAAGTGTTCGATAAGGTAAAACATTTTACCTTGTTATCAAAACTGAATTTTTTGGGATTAACAGACTATAGGTATGCTTTTTTATATTTATACAATAGAAAACAATATTTATTACAGTAAGGTCACCCATTTAAGCGACACTCCTGACAAAATCTGTTGCGATACTTTTATAAATTCAAGGTTACAAGCACAGATCTTGTCATGAGTGGTGAAGCGGTTTCAGATTCCAGTGGTGCCGGCACATGAATCTGGGATCCCGTGGACTCTTTATACCGATGGTGTTGTATGATAACCACTTCACCTCCTCAGTATAGTTTAACCTGGAGTTATTTTTAACAATAAGTTTGTAATTGTAGTATTCATTATCTAATTAAGATGTTTGTACCACTTAAAAATAACAATAAATAAATAATTAAATGAATAACAAATGTAATAACTATAATGAACTGAATTTCACAACAGAAACTGATAAAAGTATAATGAAAACTACAATTGAACTACGTAATTCTCCCAAGTTAGGATATACTGAGGTGGTGAAGCGGTTACGATACAACACCATCACATTGAAATTTGCATCGGTATCAGACACTATCACCATACACTGCAGTCCAAAGGATACCCGATTCTTGTATAGGCACTTCTGGATACTGCAACCACTTCACCACTCATGACAAGATCTGTGTATGTAACCTTGAATAGATACAAATATTGCAACAGGAGCGAGTCGATTAAATGGGTAACTACACTGTAATAACAGAAACAAATTGTTGACATTTCTGTGGTTGATAAGAAATCAAATTACAGTTGTTTGAAAATTTAAATATCCATGATAATGTGAACTTAACACAGTACTTCAGTGAAATGCAGATCTTGTTTTTTAGTATTTCACACGCTGTGATAGATTAATCATCGCTTTTAGACTATTTATATATTTCATTTATTTGAATGCTATATTTACATCAATTACAATGCAGAATATAATGACAATAATAATTTCATCCCAAAAATTTAAAGATATACATCTCGATTTTTCAATTAATCCTGATAGCAAATAAGAACTACAAGTTCATAGTGCACAAAAATATAATGGTACTTGGTTAGAATCAATAACAATCATCAAAATAAATATACAAACAATTAACAACAAATGTAAAAAAGAAATACTTGAAGCACTTTGACAGCATATGAGTTAATTTAAAGGAATGGTAAGCACATTGAAAAATGTGGATAGCTAAATACTATTAGAACTGTTGAATATTGGGTAACTGACCAAAGCTAACTAAATGGAATAGTACCGTTCATAGAAAAAATACGGTATTTCTCAGGTAGATTGTGTGATTGTTAAACTGGGACAAACCCCTATATTAACAATACAAGGAGTGTATCTGACTTGATACTTTAAAATTAAAATAATATAAGTTTATATTATATTCAAGTTCAATCAAGGCCATCAAGTATGTGTCTTTATCCAACACCTCAACTTAGAGTTGATGACTGGAGAATAGAATGGTGATGGTGAGTGGACTATGGATAAAAATCTCAAATTTATAAGGACAATAAAATAAGTGTTTTTATATTACAATGGCATATCTTATACAAATTCTTTAACATTAACTTTCAGTTAAAAACTTATGGTATTCGTGAAGTAGTTTTGTGAAATCTTTAAAGCCAGAAAGCTGACACGCTTCCTCCAAGGGGAGCCACTTGCTGGCCTGGTGCTCTGATGAAAGAGTGATAGGTGTATTTTTGTTGACGAGTTCAGCCAACCAGTAGGTGACTAATTTGGGTTTACCATTAACATCGTACTGAAACACAATATAAATGGTAATTATTTTAACAAACATTTTTATACTTAAAAAGTAAATGCTAGATATTTACATTTTTTATTCTTTATTGGAAAATATTAAATTATTATTACATTCAGTTACAGTATAACTATTGGTTATTTAGAAATAATTAGATTATTTTGGCTATTTAGCTATATTGGCCTTATTTGAGATAATCTTTTTTAATTTAATTTATTTTTTTCAACTTCGTTCGCAAGTACACATGAGCTTGCAAGCCTGTGCGTAAACTTTCAGTCTACTCTTTTTTAAATCAAGAGTCCAATAATGATCACGTTTATACTCTATAACATATGACAATCATAACGTGGTAATCCAACATTGAGTCAATGAACATCTAGATATTGATATATGATTAATGCACATTATTTCTTTCAATGAAATCAGTTCATGAAATATAATATGTAAATAATACACTCTTTTTCATATACTAGTAAAATATAACAAAACATACAAATTAATTTAAAATAATTATGTAATTGTTTTAAAATCTATGTTTTTCTTCGAAATGCATTTTATATAACTGTTTGTTCAGAAAAAAGGAGGTTGATTGATCGATACTTTAGCATTTCAGCTATCTTTCCATTTACAATCCCTTTAATAGCTAGCTTAAGTTAAGGCGTTGAATTCTGCGATAAGCTTAATCTCTACCCTTACTTCTCAGACCCTGCTCATATCGAGATATGATCTCAACATTCAATAAACATACAAGCATAAGAAAAAAAACTATCAGCAGCAATAACATTGACACGAACATTTCCAAGCTCAAAGTACGAGATTGAGCAGGTCTTTAACTGAAATGGAGACACTAAATGAGCTCATCAGCTTCAACAAAATATTCGAAAGCTGGAGGTAACAGAAATAAGACTATCTGGTCAATAAATTACTGGCAAGAATAAGGTATTGGGACAAGAATTTAATTTTATTGTGTTAAATTAATTACATACCTCTAGAGTCCTTTTCGAATCTGAATATATCTTTAAATCACTTTCATTCAATCCTGCCTCTTCTTTAGTTTCTCTTACTGCTGCTGTATAGTCAGACTCACCCTCATCTACATGTCCTTTTAAACATACACAATTTTTATTAAAATAGTAAAAATTGTGAACAATTTTAAGCTTTTAATTAATTTAATTAAATTAAAAAAAATTAATGGTCTGTCCTCCATAAATCTGACGAACAATTACGTTTAAGATTTTAGATCCATTTACATGTTTTCGTGCTCTGTTCAAGAGTAGCAAATGTTTCCATTTAATGGTGATGTTGATAGAATAAACTAACCTTTTTCTCTAAGATGATGATCTTAGTTACATGAGCAATAAAAACAGCAGTTATATATTACAACTCTAGTTAATTTTATTAACTAAACCTCCTATTAAGAGGCAGCTGGAGTCAGGAATAATATCACAATTTTAGCTGTAGGACGGGTATGTTAACATTACACTGGTGGGCGCAAACTATCTATGTGCAGTGCTTTTTATAAGTGCTCCAGTAAGTCACTTCAACAACCCAAAATGTGGAGGATGCTTTTAGAGAACTTTTGTCAAGTAGAGAAATTAAACAACTTGCTTTGTATGAAAATAATAATTCTTTTCCTATAAAAGAGCAATGTCATCGATGTTTTATACTTTAACACAAATACTATTTATAATTTGATACATCAGAAATATAATACGCATTGCAAAGTCGGAATTGCACAGTTAATGATTTGATGTCTACAACAGAATTTTGTTTGTTGATATTATTTTAAAAAAGTTGATCCACATAGTCACACAACTGAAATTCAGAGTCATGTAAACAATCCTTTAAAAATGAGCAGCTTTTGACTTTGTTGAGCCTCTACATTTTGGATACTACTTTATTTGCTTGTCTAATAAAGACTTGTTTCTGTGCCTTGTCAAGGAGCCGAGACATACATTCGCACGAGACAAGATATAGAAATAACTACTTAATAGAAATTCACAGAAGGGTAGTTTAAAAAAACCAGACCTCAGGTTATCAAACAGTATTTGTTTCCACAACAAAATTGCCAAATACGATAAAAACGCCTCAACGTTCAAAATGCTACAAACTTGTTTAAAACGTTTTAAAACATGCACTTTACAGCATCACCAAGTTTATGACATCAACCAGAAGACTGTTCATTTAAAAGACTAACCCAATGTTGGAAGAGGGAAATTGGCAAGTCTGAGTGAATGAAATGTGAATACATGATAGATTTGTATTTCTGAATGAGGTTTTAATGTAATGAATTGAATTGAAAAACTCTTTACTGAGGCGAAATTGGCCTTTCTTACATTTATTTAAGCTCTTAAAACTAACAAATACTAGCATCTAGCATACCTTACCAGTTTATAATACCCAGTGCCGCTACGCCATCAGTCTACAAGGCCATTACCTTAGCCCGAAACCGAGCTCGCCGGTTGATGCCTGTGGTGTGATCAGGTTGACTGTGGATTTATTTGCAATAACGGTATAAATTTAACATACAGTGAAAACTAGTTAAAATTCCAGAACTTTTTTTGTTCCAACTACGATAACAATTTATTAAACTTATAATACAATTTTTAGATTCATATGTCATAACGTACAATTAAACGAGGAAAAAAATGAAGTATTGGATTTTTCACAGGCCTCATAGTAAACAACCATCAAACTCAGGTGCACATAATTTTTGCGCCGACAGTAGAATAAATATCCCATCTAATAGGAATATTTGTGCCAGTAATTTGGTTAGTTATTGAGGTTAGTTAAGCCAGTAACCACAGCTGGTTTAAACTGTATTATATTAAAATGGGACTATACTAGGGCTCCACAATGGTCCCCAAAAACAGCTGATAGTTTAAGATTCAAAATTTATCATCTGTTAGGGAATCTATCTGTGAGTATAAAATCAATGATTATATTCAGTCAATATCTTATTTTTATAGAATAGGGGTCTACAATGATCCAACTTGTCACCAAAATTTACAATTAATTCTCATTGCCCTTTTCTGTAGTAACAGAATCCTGAGAGCACCAAGTGAATGTCCCAGAGCCTGATTCCATAAATTCCACAGGAGCGGAAAAAGCAAAATAAGCTATTTTTACAAAACTATCAACAAAATTTTAGTTTTGTAAACAGGTAGAGTACCCTACTTAGTTTTTTACACAAATTATTAACATGCCCATCCCAGTTAAGCCGGGAATTTGAATCAACACCTATAAGTTTAATGGGGTTTTCATGCATATCACTCTTTGAGCTAAAAGTTATTGATTGTGTCTTAAGACTCATTCAGAAAGTGTAAGTTAGTGCAAGAAGTTTGTTTGGTGGAAACTGCTCAGCTGCAATTGAGAGCGAGCCTTGAGCCATGATGTTAGCTTTGGCATTGTTAGTATGGCTACCAAATATGTTATAATCATCACAGAGTATACTTTAACAGATTTTCACTGGGCGATATAGGTGGAAATGCACATTATTAAGGAGATATTAAATACCGGAGACTCCTTATTTCAATTAATGATCCAAGACCCTTCATAAAAATATGTGATATTGTAAGCCCTCAAAATGTGAACTAAGCCATATTTTGGTATTATTCAGATTTTTTACATGATTTCTTAACATATTTTGTTGTGAAAACAAGCTTTTGTTTTATTTTCTCTTCAATAAAAACTAATTAAGATAAGATATTTTGAATTGTATTTTTACTGTGGTAGAACAAAATATTTAAAGAAAACAATAAATTTCAGAACAATTTTATTGTAGAACATTTTGTGTGCCACACCCTCCCGTATGTTACACACACCACAGCATTGACTGCTTAGTGCAATCACTACACTACGTACCTGACCTTGACTCATTAATTCTATCTTTAACGAATCCTTTGTTTGTTCTTTTGATAGAGCTTAAAAAACATAATTTGCTTGATAGAGCTTAAAAAACATAATTTTCTTAAGGCCTAACTTTTAATTTTTTAAGAACATAAGTCGTATTGGATGTTAAGTTGGTGAACAACAAGAACAAAAATAAATACTAACAAAATTGGTACACTAATGAATTGGCATATATGAAGGATAGACTCACATTTCTGGACAAACTTGTAAAACATTATTTTATAATTAACAAGACTAATGTAAATATAAAAGAGGAATACCTTAGTTTAAAACAATGCTACAAAAAGAGCATTAAAGAAGCTAAATTGAACAGTAATGTTAAATATATAGAAGATAGCAAAAACAAATGCAAGGCAGCATGGCAAATAATTAAAGTTAACACCCAAGGCAATAAGTAATAAAATAAACATTGAACCTGATACTCTCAATAATTACTTTATAGATTCAATCCAAGAAATAAAACAGAAAACAAATAGCAAATACAAAACAGATTTTCAAAATGTTATGTCCTTTTCTAACACTAAGTTTTGCTTTGCTGATCCATGCACTTTTAATTGGAGATCCGTTACGCCCAATGATGTCTTAAATGCTGCCTCTATGATGAATAATTCTGACAGTCCTGACTATTACAATATGTCAAATAATTTGTTAAAAAGGATAATTGTTGGTTTGGCTGATCCTTTAGCATCGGGTATAAATTCCCTTCTTAAAAACAATATTTTTCCAGATCCATTAAAAATTTCCTGCGTCTGTCCAATATATAAAAGTGGTCCAAAGAACGAACCCCAAAGCTATAGACCTATCTCTGTCATTCCTGTTTTAGGTAAATTGATTGAACTTATGGTTTACGATCAAGTATACAGTTTTCTGGAAAACCAAAATATCTTAAACCAGTCACAATTTGGTTTCTGAAAAGGAAAGTCTACCTTTAATGCATTAGACAGTTTAGTTAGACAAATTCATGTATGTTTTGAGAAAAGGTCCCTAGCACAGGCCACTTTCTGTGATTTTAGTAGGGCCTTTGACTCTGTTGATAAGAAATTCTCACTAAAAAACTAGCGTACTATAGCTTCTCTGACTCCTTTTCCAAATTTATAAAATCATATCTTACTAATCGCAAGCATATCGTCTGTATCAATGGTAGACAATCTAATGAGGTGGAAGTGGAATGGGGTGTACCACAAGGCTCAGTCTTGGGGCCCCTTCTCTTCTTAATTTATGTAAATGACCTTCCCACTTTTATTGACTCCTCTGTTGACTCAAATACAATTCTTTACGCAGACGATACGACCTTCCTGAATATCAGTGACAATATAAGTAATCTTAACACTCTGACTAATGAAACTTTAAAAACTGCCTCAGACTGGTTTTGTTCAAACGGTTTCTAGTTGAATGAAGAAAAAACTAAAAATATTCTATTTAACCTTAAATTTAATCCAAGTAATCTTCCTTCTAAATTTAATAGCTCCATTAAGTTTTTAGGTGTATTCATTGATGATCTATTAACGTGGAATTTTCATATTGATTATTTAAGTGCACGACTTTTACAAGTTGTTTACCTTTTAAAAAAATTAAATGATGTTGTGCCACAACATTATGTTAAAACAGCTTATTTTTCATATTTTCAGAGTATTTTTAGGTATGGACTAGTTCTTTTTGTTAACTGTCCAAGAATACAGGAACTACTACTGATACAAAAAAAAGCAATCCGGAATCTCAGCAATTCAGGCATTAGAGATCACTGTAAACCTCTATTTATTAATCTAGAAATTCAAACAGTAGTAAATTTATACATATTTGATTTAACTAATTACATTTGCTGCAATCCGACTTTACTAAATATCAAACAATCTTTCCATAGTTATAATACCCGTAACAAAAACGCCACTGAATTTTTTTTAATCATCGGTTAAGTAAAACTCATAACAGCCACATATTAATGTCCTTAAAAATATATAACTATTTTGAAACAGAAGTCAACAGTTATCCTTTGAAACAATTAAAAAAATTACTTTATTTATGGCTTTTAAAGAATCCCTTTTATTGTCTGGAGGACCTTTTTGCAACCACATTAGAAAACTTCTAATCTAATTACATATTAAGTAATATATATTATTATATAGAATTATAATATTACACTACCTGGACATGGCTTGTATGCCATGATTATGACTTTGTCAATGATAAATTGTTATTAGTATGCCAAATAAGTGATTTTGATTTGATTTTTTTTTTTTTTTTTTTGATTGCTGATTTTGTCCCTAAATATTTACTGGCACTATCTACCTCCACTGGGTGAAGACATCTTGGAACTAGGCGACAAAGTGTCGCCGAGTTAACATGTTATTTTATGCACCGAGTCATGAGCTAATATTAAGCATTTCTTGTACAATATTGTGAAGACAAATTGTACACAGGGTCCTAGTATGGCACCCTGACGAACACTTTGCTTAACAATAATAGGGTGTGAATTATTCCCTTTTATTGTTAATTCGCTAATTAACTTATTAACAGCTTAGATTAAGATAGGATAATAAGTCTTAGATTAAGATAAGATTCGATAACCTTGAGTGCAACATCCCTCATGTCGTATCTCTCAAGTTTACCAATCAGGTTTTGTACTAATGCAAATCAACTTCAAGTGAGATACCTAAGTTTTTTTTTTTCAATTCAGGACTGGCCTGGATCTACCCCACTCCATACTGAGCAGACACTAAGATGTGATGTGATAGCTGGCAGCATTATCACGGGGTCCCTTCTTATTGACCAGAACAGTTTGAGATAGTTTTAATACTTCAGGGAATACCACTGCAGCCAAGCCATTATTGATCAAGAAAAATGGAGCGATTTGAAATATAACAACTTTCAGATGATCAATATACATTCTTACTCTTAAAAGACTTGAAACTATGTACAACTCCTCATCACTAAAATGCTTCTCAGTAAAATTAACATCTTTACCTGGAAATGTATCTAACTTGCTTGTGCCATCATTTAAATGGCAACCATTTACAAGATTATAAACTCCATAAAATATTTATTTAGGCCATCAGCTTCAACAATACTTTTATCAGGAACTGAAAAATAATATGTGAAGTGAATAAAAACTAGTATTAGCAAATACTAGGGATTTCTTAAGTAAATACTAGGTTTAGTGTGAATAAAGCACCTAGCATTTGCTAGGAGAAATAAGTGCTAGGATTTTCCCGGACGGCTAGTAAATACTTAAAAATCAGTGTGAATAAAGTTTTTGAAGTAGATTGTTCTCTAGCATATGCTAGGATATTTTTAAGCGTGGTCTGGGGCATGTTAGACTTTTACCTAGCATTTACTACCTATCGTGTTCGGTGTACGGTTGGTTGTTGATCATGGCTGAGTTTATATCCATTCGTCAACGTACAATTTATTCTGTTTGTAGTGGAATAAACGATCGTAATTTTAAAGAAATGTTAAGGTTTGATAGTCAAGAGTGTTGATTTCCTTGCCGCAGAGTTTCTGGAAGAAAGTGATACTCGTGGCAGTGCTATTTCTAGAAGGCAGCAAATGGAAATATTTCTGCGGTTTGTGGGTGATCCTGGCTTCCAGTCTGGTGTGGCGCAAGATGTGGGCGTTGATAGTAACACAGTATCTGCTAACAAAACTATAGGCTAATAATGAGTCGAATTGTTGAAAAATCACATCATTGGATCCGTTTTTCCACTACAGTTGCAGAAATGAACGATGCTAAATTGTTGTGGCAAACACGTTTTCGTATTCCAACTGTAATCGGGGCCCTAGACTGTACACAAGTCAAGATAAAAAACCCCGGGCTTTTTTATTTTTTAGGATACCCTTTTCTGCAAATGTATTGCAGAAAAGGGTATCCTAGTATTAATGTCCAGGCAACATGTGACACATTGGAACAGTTTACAAGTGTCAGTGCTGAATGGCCAGGCAGTCTGCATGACAGAATGTGAAGGAATAGTCATGTCAGGGACGTCGTGTCACAATATGATGGAACCGTGTGTCTTCTAGGTGATTCAGAATACGGGTTATCGCCGTGGTTGACAACACCATTTAAGCCTCTGCAAACTCACCAAGAAAGGCAGTACAATCTGACCCATGCTAGAGAAAGATAATAATAGAAAGGTTTTTCGGCCAGTTAAAAAAGAGATTTCCAATCCTGGGTAATTGTATAAGAGTTGCATTTAAAAAAATTCCACAAGTGGTCGTTAGTTGCGCTGTACTACAAAACATAGCCAAGCATCTGAAGGATGACTTTGATTATGGGGAGCTGGATATCGTCCCAGATGAAGACGACAATGAAAATGTAGTGGTTCGTTATGAAAATCCCGAAACAACATTAGGGGCAAAGACAAACGTGATAACATGATGGCATTTTTTAATAACCAATGAACAAATGTTTTTTTTCTATTTTAACTGAGGTTTCAAATTGTATTAACATATATAAACCAATTGAATGTATTTGTATAATTGTAATTACTGAAGGGCGTATATGTACGCTATTTTATGCAAATAAAAAATGTTTACAAGCGTGAGTATATGTATTTCTTTCATTAGTACAATTTTTTTTTTTATTTATTTTTATTCATTTGTAAATTACAAGTTTGCTTACAATTCTATATTGACATAAACATACAATCTAAAATATAGCTTATAATTTAAAGCTTATTATTATCTTAAAGGTAGGCTATTGTAACATCATAAAAGTATGGTATTGATCAATATAAGATCAGTTTGAGTTGACTTATTAACTCTTACCTTAATGTTTTCCAACAACAAAGATGGCCTCTCTAGTTTAGTTTTATTAAGCTTAAATTGTTTCAACATTACAATCCTTTGTAATTGCGATGTGGAAAGATCTTTCGTTTCATCTGCTTCATAACTCGAAACAGTTTTTCACTTTTTCTGATTTTATTTTTTAGGCAGTCTGCACCTGTCTGCTGTCTTTGGTTACTTGGTTACTCGGTTCTCGATTTTTATTCGGTTTCTTTGCAGTTTCCGTTTCCAGCACACTTTCCTCCATGAAGTTGGCTTCAACTGCTTGCTGTATTGGGGGTCCGCCGCTTGTGCCAACTAACATTTTTCCCAGGATTTTGTGATATACAGGATTGTCATCTTCAATCAATTCCAAGAATATTTTTTCCCACGCAAGTAATTTTATTTTCTTGTTTCCCGTCACATTCACATCACCCTTCTTCTTAACAGTTGACTTCAAATTGTTTAAAGCTTTTATTAGTTGGCAGATTGTTACTTGGTGTCTCATTGCACCGCAGTAAGCGGCATGTAATGTTTCCCAAGCTTCTTTCTTAGCATTCATCACTGCGGGGTTTTTTGATTTGCCAAGTAACACAACGTGGTCCGAAATAAGACGTACAAACACAGAGCGATCAACTTTGTCTTTTATTTACATAATTGTAGTCAGCTTCTTCTGAAGACGAAGACATCTCTAACACAGTGGATGAATAGCAGCAGTAAGAAAGCGATGATGCCGGTGTTGTGGAGTGAGCGGACAGATGTAAGTGTGGAGGGGGGAACGTGTCGTGACAGGAAAGTTTTTAAAGTCCAGCATGTGCTACGTCTAGCATGTACTTCTCCAAGTAAGTGCTTGGATTTTCCCGGACTGACCTAGTATTTTCTTCAAATCTTTATTCACACCGATTAGACCAAATACTTACAAGACCTAGCATATGCTAGGTAGAAAGTACTAGCTTTTATTCACACCACCCAATAAAGCCTATTGCAGCATACCCTAGACCCAAAACATTATTATTAAAGGCTCGCTTAAAATTATATATAAATGGATCAACTATCACATTTTTAATACTGATCTGAAAATACATATTTTTTGTTTTTTCTGATAAAATTATTATAATAGACCCCCGTTAGTTATCCAAGGTAATTGGGACCTAAACCACCTCAGATATGTAAAAACTCAGATAATACGGAGGTTATGGTAAAAATAATGTAAAAGCCATAGAAAAAGTAAAAAACTAGTTTATTGCAAGAAAAAACACAAAATAATAAAGTGTAATTACAGTCCTATAAAAAAGGAGGAATATCAGGTTACAGTATATCTTGAAATTTGTATTACCGCAGGATGACAAAAAGTTGAGAATAACTCTAAAACAGTCAGCAAAAAACTACAATAATAGAATTTAATAGTAAAAATCTAATCTAATGTCCATTGTGGATGGGCAATTTCCTCTAATGTTACATTTGTTGACAACAAAAGCAGGGTATTCCTTCATTCCTGTTAACCAATCCCCCAGTATCATTGTCTAACCATAAATTTCGTATTTCATCCATCTACGGTCCACAACGGTAGTACTCATGTTGTGATTTTAAGTGCAGGGTACCGTTTAGTAAGAAAAATTTAAAAAAAAGTTATTTTAAAATTATGTGCATGTTTGTTACTAAGGCTTATTTTTACCTAACTAGTTGATATTTTTATAAATTGTGATATTTTATTTATTTATCACATAATCTTCATAAAAATGTATCATTGTATAGAGAATTAAATTTTGTTTTGAAATATAGTATTTCCGACAGTATAATTTGTCTTATTTTTACTGGTTTTAGGGGGTCAAAGTTGAATTTTCAGATATTTTAAAATATTTTTTTTATGAACAAAATTTTTTTTTTCTTTCAAAATTAGTTTTTTTTCTTAATTGAATATGAAAGACAATTTCCTTCTGAACATATCAATACCAAAATATCATTGATATATGCATAGGGGCCCAGTTTGATTTTTTTTATAAACCATTTCAAATGTACATATTTTTAGAGTGTGCAGTTTTTGAGGCCATCTACCAAAATGGGGTAGTAAGTTTTTGGGATACACTAATTTTTGGCGTGGTCTCCAAAGGGTTAATAGTGCAGGGAACTGTTCAACATTTTAACAGAACAAAATTATTGTATCAATACCACATTTGTCGTATACATTGACGATAAAAACACTGACTGATCATTTCATTTTCAAAATAAGATAAGCAACTGTCAACCATTTACCACTAATATCAAAACACTTGAATGAAATATTGAACAATATCAGTACCAACAAAAAATTACGGCACTATATCCAATACTGTATTGTAAAATCACAAAACTAAACACACTAAAACAACCGCATTTAGGGCAAGGGCAGAGTCGACTAAGCCGATGGTGTCAGGTGATGATGTAGAGTGATTGCATTTAGGTGAGAAAATTATTCCTATAATAGAAGAATACAGTATCATAAATATGTCTCGTGGAGGCCCTGCAGCGCCTTAACCTAGCACCAACAGCCAATAGAGACACGGATTACTTGTTAAACGATTATATGGTGTCGTGCTATAGTTTTCTTTATATTAGTAGCTTTATGTTTATTTTTCATCGTCTGATGACTAGCTCAGTTAACCCGGAGGCTCGGTTAATCTGGGCTCAGATAACCAAGATTCTACAAATTTTGATAAAAAAACCAACAACCCAATTTACTAGACCTATAAGTCTGTACTTCATATGAATTATTAGCACCATGTTTCTTGTCTGTTGCCTCCAACCAGGAACTTTCGTTATTTTCTTTTATTATGTAATATTAGACTTTTCCAATATTATACAGCAGCCTTCATTGTGGTTGAATGCTATTATTTCGATTTCAGTAATGTGTTTCGGAATAGCTTACCCATGATATGCAGTGAAGGCAGGGAGAGCTGACAAGTTAATTCTGAACGTTATGGAAAGTTTCACAAACATTAATTTCATAAACCTATGAGCTTGAAACTTCGTAGACCTACTATGATAAACCAATTAATATTAACCACAATGATCTTAACGTAAATTAACCTATCGATACTCAAACCTAGTAATATCCTAACAGAACTTAACCTTACCGATACTGGCACATTGCCATCTTCAGTAAAATTCCAATTGCTTAATGATGGTTTATTGAAAAAAACCTTGTGATATTCGTAAAAAGGTAATCATTTTGAACAATGCGGGTACCCACATCAATACATTTATGAAACATTTTTTCTTATTTTCCTCAGTAGGCTACTATAATTTTTCCTGCTTTTCCACTGTAAAAAATAGATCATATTCTTGTTTCGTATCTATATATCTACCTACTAAGCCAAAATATTTCAGCCAAAAAATCTACAAGCCCTCTGTTCTATAAAATTACCAAATATTTAGGCCTAAAGAAGGCTAGGCCTAGATTTAAATTCTTTACAATCATAAACTGTCACTAATCATAGTAGGCTAAATGTAACAGTTAAAATAAAGATAATTATGCACTTTCTTGCCACCTCTGAAAATATGATTGCATGTTGAAAGTGATGAAACATGAGTTTATATCTCTTGAGGAGTTTGATTTCATCCACGGAAAACTGGTTTCTTGCTGAAAAATGGAAAAACTAGTTTTTTATCTGATAGTCAAAAAACCAACTTTTTTAAAAATCATTATTTTTCTACTTTTTTCATTTCTCATGTTTTTTTTATGCTGAACACAAATATATAACTGGTTTTATAGTAAAATGAGTTTATCAGCTCGAAAAATGCATTTTTTCTGACATAACTAAACATTACCTAACTTATCGTAATTGTCTATTTTCTCAGCAAAAATCATAATTTGCATTAAATTCCAGTGCTCCGACGTCACTCCGGCAGGAATATAGGTGAATTCGGTTTTTGTGATTAATAGTTATGATCGCATAATGGTCACTAATCGCGATTATAGTTTTTCCATTATATCTCGAGAAATATTTGGGTATTCATGCAGTTTCTTGCCACGAAACAAATTTAGAACATTTTGCTTGAAATGGGTCTAGAATTTGCTGTATTTTCACGAGATATGATTTTATTCCGCGGAAATAACGTATTTTACCGAAAAATTCGAAAAAACCAATGTCACAACTTTTAGTATTTTTATAAATATTTCCGTTAATTTAAATGGCATTTTAATCATCCTTTTATTATTTTGATGTGTTTCTTTTGCGCAGAATACACATTTGTAAACTATTTTGGTCTATTACAAATATTGGTAATTATGCACTTTCTTGCCACCTCTGAAAATACAATTTCATTTTAAAAGTGATGAAAAATTAGTTTATATCTCTTGAGGAGTTTGATTTCATCCGCGGAAACCTCGTTTTTTACCGAAAAATCGAAAAACTAGTTTTTTATCTAATAATGAAAAACCAACTTTTTTTAAAAATCGTTATTTTTCGAAAAAATATATTTCTATATCTCGTGTTTTTTTATGCTGAATACAAATATATCTGGTTTTGTATTAAAATTATTTTTTCAGCTCGAAAAATGCATTTTTTACTGACATAACCTAACTTATCCTAATTGTATATTTTCTCAACAAAAATTCGTAATTTGCGTTAAATTCCAGCGTTTGGCCTCCGTGACGGCATGCCGGCCGTCACTCCGGCGGGAATATAATATGAGAATTTGGGTTTTGTGATTAATAGTTGTTGTATATAATGATCGCGTAATGGCCGCTAATCGCGATCCGCCGCGATAGTAGTTTTTCCGTTATTTCTCGAGAAATATTTGCAATAGACCAAAATAGTTTTCAAATTTGTATTCAGCGCAAAAAAACACATCAAAATAAAAAAATATGATTATACCATTTAAATTAACGGAAATATGACAAAAATACTTAAAGTTGTGACATTGGTTTTTCTGAATTTTTCGGTAAAATACGTTATTTCCGCGGAATAAAAAGCATATCTCGTGAAAATACAGCCAATTCTAGACCCATTTCTAGAAAAATGTTCCAAATTTGTTTGGTGGCAAGAAAGTGCATAATTAGCCTACCACAAAATGATACCCAAAGTTCAAATAGAAAATAAATGTCTAATCTTCTTATAAAATCGAAATTACCTTTAGGGGGTGTCCAGTGATGACTCCCATAAGAAGTTTGCATTAATAGGTATTCTATTTGCTGATTGCGCCTAAATATTACAAATCCTGCTGCTTTAACAGCCATTATGAGATATAACCTTTTCTCTCAGTATATAAATTGTTAGCTGCTAAGCACACATAAGTAATCTAATAAAGTGACGTAAATAATGCATCATAGTAGAATAA
Source organism: Stictocephala bisonia (assembly GCA_035578905.1). Taxonomy (NCBI): domain Eukaryota; kingdom Metazoa; phylum Arthropoda; class Insecta; order Hemiptera; family Membracidae; genus Stictocephala; species Stictocephala bisonia. The sequence continues at coordinate 61,014 of JAQJVL010002662.1, read as the reverse complement.
TTCAAATTCACAGATAAGATTGCGATACGACTCAGACTTATCGTAATGGAGGTGGATCGTTACTAACGAACGAGTAACGAAACCGCTAATTTCAACCGGTTGACGTTTCATGACGGTTATGGAATCAATAGGTTAAATTAAAGCTCAGGACGAACGCAGCTATTTTAACTGTCTGCTGTCCGTTAACTTCCTGTTGAATATTGTCGTGAAGAAGATTATGAGAATTTTGATCTCAGATTATTTTAGTAATTTAAATATTTTTTGTCTTCGTTATAATATAGTATACAATAAAATTGGTTTTTACTATTAAATTGGGACGTGTTGTTGATTAAAAAATCACCAGTTTATTAACCAACTGTTTACATGACCTAACCCTTAAATGCATAGTGGATCACATATGATCCATCTACTATTTTAATATGTAATACCATTGATTTTATATAGTAAAATCAATGGTAATACCTACGTTGTTTTTAAATTCATTTTCTAATTAATGGCAAGCCACTTATGAACCATCCTCTTTATAAAGTAGTTGCATAACTGCTCACTAGAAAGCAGCACAGTAGCCATATTTCCTGTTTTGAGGTTAGAAACCATAGAGACCACATGTTCTAGTAATTGTTGAATTTTAAGTTTGTAGGTAGTGAATAAATGCTGCAGGAGAAGCAAGAGAAAAATATTTTCATATTCATAGAGGTATGTAGTTCCTATTACATAAGTATCACACGTAAGTTATTGATACCATAATTTGTCAAATAGGTACATTTATATATATTAAATACCATTACGTTTTGTTTAAATCTTAAAAATAGTAAAACTTGAATATTTTACTATTTTCATGTTTATTTGAATTACCTCTATGAAAAAACTGCAATAAGCAATAAGTTTTGTGTTTTTCCAGAAATGGATGACATCTTGTTCACTGAAGATGAAATTCTGGATGCTATGCAACCTTTGTTGGATATAAGTGAGGATTTGGATAATGTTAATGCTGACCCTAACTTTTTTATAAGTAGCGATTAGGAGTCCGGTGAGCGGAGGAGGACAAAACTACCAGTGTGTTTGAAAGTAGACCCATCAGTGGACTCAACATCAACCGATGAAGATGTTGATACCTTATATCAAAGTAAAAACGAATATTTTAGTCCTAAGCCATCAACCTCAGGTGAGAAATTTAAATCTACTATGATAAATATTAAGGCAAGAAAAGAGACAAGAAACAAATCATGTAAAAAGACAATAAATAAACAATCTAAGGGGCTAAGAACACTAACAAAAAAAACAATCCTAAAGAAGAAACCTAAAATACCATGGGTCAATGCTTGTATTTTGAAAAAAATTCCTTTTGATAAATATCACGAGAAACTTTCTGAAAACATTATGAATTTGACACTCCTTATGCCTTTTTTAAGTATTTTTCTGATGAGAAGCTTTTGCAGAAAATTGTTAGGGAATCTCAACTTTATTTAGTCCAGCATGATCCAAACACAAATAAAAGCGTTACAGCCCTTGAAATTCAAAAGTATTTAGGAATATGTATTATGATGTCCATTGTCAGATTACCAAATGTCCGTTGTTACTGGAAGGAGAGTATTGGCAACTCCACCATAATAGAAACAATGGGGGTCAATAAGTTTGAATTTATTAGAAGCAATCTACATTTCAATGATAACTTAGCTGCCATTCCAAGAGGTGATCCTGGTCACGATCGCCTACACAAACTGAGGCCTGTTGTAGAGGCGTTGAGATCCAAATTCAAGTCAATTTCTCTGGAAGAAATGATTTGTGTTGACGAGCAGATGTGTGCAACCAAGGCAAAAAACTATCTGAGGCAATACTTGCCTTAAAAAAACCCCCACAAATGGGGGTATAAGATTTATGTTTTGAGTGGGGTCAGTGGATTTGCATATGATTTTGAGATTTACACAGGTCAGGAAAATGATGAGGCCCTTTGACCTATGAGTGAGCCTGATTTAGGATCTTGTGCTAACGTTGTAGTTCGCCTCTCACGCTGTATTCCCCCAAATAACCACAAGCTCTACTTCGAAAATGTTTACACCTCCTTACCCCTTCTTGTACATCTAGCAAATCGTAACATCCATGCACTTGGAACTGTACGAAGGGACAGAGTGCCTGATAACAGTCTACCACCTTTGTCTGAACTAAAGGTAAAAGAAAGAGGTTTTTGTGCTGAAAACTGCACCAACGTTGATGGTGTGTAGATCTCCTGTGTTGTGTGGAAAGACAATTAGTGTGTTACACTACTTTCCTCTTTTGTGGGCACTGGAAAACAATGATAATGGAACAATGGAAAACAAAGTAAAAAGATACAACAAAAAAAGAGAGAGGTTGAAGATGTTAGTTGTCCAGATATAGTAAAGGTTTATAATGAACACATGGGTGGGGTGGACAAAATCAATTTAATCTTTTTTTTTTTTTTAATTTTTTTGTTAGTTTTGGGAAAAAATGTTTAATTCTAACTTTATTATTTGAAAATCCTAACAAAAAAAACCAGTTAGTTTCAAAGTGATAAAAGTTGCTTTGGTCCAAGGTTTTGATGGGGGAGGAAATATTAAAACCCAGGTCAAAAAAATTTTTCCTCATCTGAACCCCCAATTTTGTCACCGAAAAAAAGGCCTGGGTTATGAAACCCCCCCCAAATTTAAACCCTTTTCGAAAATAAAAAAGGTGGACCAAACAATCCCTTTTTTGGGGGGTTTTACTTGTTCCCCTAAATGATTTTTATTTTTGCTAGTTTATGTTTAGGGGTAAAGTTGGAGAAAAGCATTTGATCTTGTTTTAAAAAATTTAGTTCCCCTAAGTTGTTTTTTCCAAAAACCAATTACGAAAATTTACCATTTACCCTCTTTTTGTAATTGGGAAAAACATTCTTTTTGACTTAACTGTCAAAAATTGATTAAACATCTAAAACCAAAATTGCCCTGTTAAAAAGAAGTGGGAAAACATTTAAATGGTTGTAATCCCAAATTTTCAAACGTTTTACTTTTTTTTTTGGCACGGGGAAAATTCAATGATAGGAACCCAGACAGAATTAACATTTAAGTTGCAAAAATATTTAAGTAAAACCAATTGCAATTTTCTTCTTTTTCATTATTTTAAAATAAAAGGAAAAAAAAAAATGTAATACTTTTTAATTTTAATTTACAATTGAAAGTTTTGTATTTTTTAAAAAATTTATAAAATTCATAATTTTAAAATTTTAGTAAGAAAAAACAGGCTAAAAACCAAACCCCCAAAAGAGGAGAAGTTCATTTTTTTGAAACCCCAAACTTTCAAACAGGACCCCCTTATCTGCACGCCTATAAAAAACGGATAAACTGCCATTTTTTTTCCTTTCTTTTTATTGCCCAATTAAAAAAAGTTTTTTTTATGTAATTTTCCAAAGATTTTTGTTTTCAAAATTAAGCTTTTAAAAACCCTTTAAATTTTAAAAATTATGCAGTTTTGTTTTTTTAAAAATTTAAATTTATTTAAATTTGGTTTAATTATATAACAAAAATTACTCGAAAATTTCTAAGTCTAATTAATATATGTAAAAAAAATAAAAATAATACCCTATTATCTAAGAAATAAATAAAAAAAAAAAATTAATTGAAAAATTTTTTAAAAATTTTTTTTTTACTTCCAAAATAATTTTTTTTTCAAATTTTCAGTTAATTTTCTAAACTTTAAAACTTTAAACATTAGTTAAATTTATTCTAACTTTTAACTTCAATTTGTTACTTTTTTGGGAAAACTTTAAACTTTTTCAGAAAAAAAATCTTTTTTAAATTTCCCAATTCAATTAAAAATTAAAAAACCCAACGCAGGGAACAAAGGAACAAAGTTTTATGTAGACTGAAACACGTTTTTCTATTACAGGTAATTGAAATTACATAATTTTTTAACAAAATTTCAATCAAATAATAACATAAAAACACAAACCTTTTTGTTAATTCCATGAGGGAAACCGTTTAAGGGGCCTTTCGGTGGGCCCGAGCATAAAAAGCCACAATTCCTAAACACTTTTTTTCCCCAAGTAGCTTTACGAACGTTCAAACCAGATTCCCAACGACTCTTGGGAAGCGGGAAAACTTTTTAAAATACCATGGGCTTAAATTTTTTTAAAGGAAAAAACTTTTTAAAAGGGTTAAAATTTTTTATAAGGGGTTGTACAGAATTTTTACAACGTTAAAAAATAAAACCCTTTTTAATTATTAAAAAACCCGGAATAAAAATTTTCAAAAGCAAATTTTTTTTTTTTGGTGGAAGTTTACCGGGTAAAAATTTTGTAAATAACCAAGTAATTTAAATTTAAAAAATTTTTAAAGATTAAGTTTTTTTTAAAAAATGGGGCTTAAAAGTAAAATTTTTTAAGAATTTTTATGTCCAAATAAAACACTTATTTTTTTATCAGGCTGGAAGAAATAGTATTTTGGAATAGTTTTTTGACATACAATCCACAATTTTTAAAATTTTTAATTGTTTTTAAAATATTTTTTTTTGTTCTTGGGGAAATTTGTTTTTTATTTTTAAAAGAATTAATTTTTCTAAATTTTAATAATTAAAGTATGAAACAGGGTGGTCGCATTTAAAAAAAATATAAAAGGATTAAAAATTTTGGGGTATAATAGGATTTTATATTTGAAGTTTTAAAATTCAACGCAAAAAATTACAATTAAGAATCTTTTGAATTTTTGGGTTTGTTGTTTATTTTTTTTCCCACCCCCGCAGGAAAAATCCCCTTTGAAATACGGGGGAATGAATATAAATTCTAAAAATCTTTTTTGAAATTGAGAGATGATAATCAGGGGGGGTATTTAAATTTTTAAAAAGGGTTTTATAGGGTTTGCCTCCCCCCAAAATTTTATTTTAATTTTTGGGTGGGATATGGGAAATAATAAATTATTCACCGAAATCCCAAGTTGCTAGCTGCTATAGGAAGGCTTAAAATCCTTTTTTTAAAAAAAGGTTTGTTTTTTAATCAAAATAATTTTTTTTAAAAATTTATTTAAATTTTTTTAAAAACTTTTATTGAAAAATTAAATTACTTTTTTAAAATAAATGGTTATTTTCCCAAAACTTAAACAACATTGGATTAAAAACTTCCCTTTAAATAAGGAAGTTGTTTTTTCTATAAATTTTTTAATTTTGCCCAACAAATTCCACAAGATGGTTTTTGGTTCAAGCTTTTTAGGTAAGAAAAACTATTTTTGGGGGATTTTTCACTTCGTAAAAATTCTTGGGGTTTTTGGGATTCTGTTTTCCCTAACTCCATGGTTACAAAATTTTTAAAATTTTTGACGGGAAACTTTGTTAATGTTAGTTTGATAATTTTGATGCTTCCCCCCACAAGTTGCCTTTCCCAAACTTTTTCAATAAACGTCAGTAATTTTTTATTATTGGGGGGAATGGGTTTCTTTTTCCAAAAGAATCATTTTGGGGAAAATTTTGAATTTTTGCAACGTTTTTTCCGAATCTCCCCCTGTCAGGCCTTTAAGAAAATTCCAAATTTTAACACATTTCTTGAGGAAGATTTTTTTAAGCGGAACTTTTTCCAAAACAACTTGTTTTTGAAAAGATTTATTTTTTATTGTTTTCCCCATTTTACCAAAATTTCCCATTGAAAAAAAAAATTTTGAAGTGGAACGAAAAGGGGTTGAAGATTTCTTGGGGGATTGGTTCCCGGGGAAATATTTTAAAAATAAGCCCAAAACCCCATACCCTGTGGTGACAATTTTTTAGATTTTTTGATAAAAAATTTGAAATTTTAATTCAAAGAAAGTTGGGATAAGATAGATTTTATTAGAACCGGCCCCGTCAAGCAGCCTGTATTTTTTAAAACCCTTTCTTAAATAAAGTGAAAAATATATTAATAAACATTTTTAGAGTCAATTTAACCTAATTATATAGATTAAAGAAGAAAAAAAAGTGATTTTAAAAATTTAATTTTTTTTTTTTAAAAATTTAGGTTTAAGTTAAAAAATTCACATATTTCAAACAAAACCTTTTAAAAAAAAGTTTGATGTGATTTTTTTTTGTTTTGATTTCTTTATTACAGTTCCCACCCTGTGTTGTAAATAAAATTTAATTTTTTTAAAATTTTCAGAAGAAATTTTTTCGTTTTTCCAAAAAAATTTTTGGAAAATAAATTTTATATTTTCTAAGTTGGGAAAATGGCTTAAAGCCCATTTTTATAAAATTGGGGAAAAGTTTAGGAAGTTATGGGTGAAAAAAAAATTTATTTTAAAAAAATTTTAAAATAAAATAATTGTAAAATTTTATTGATTAATTTATTAAAAAACCCCCAAATTTTTGCCGTTTTTATCATAAAGTTTGTTTTAAAAAATCTGCTGGCAAAAAAATTCCTTTTTTTCCCCTAAGTTTTCCTGTTTTTTAACAACTGATGAAACTTGTTAAGTTTTTTAAAAGGTCAAATCCGTGTAAGGAAGTAAATTTTTGCTCAGTTAATAAGGATTTAATGTTTCAAAAACAATTTTTTCAAAAGTTTTGAGGGAAAAACCGGTGGAACTTTTTGATGAAGTAACTTTATAGGGGGTTAACCGGGTTTTAGTTAAAAAAATTCAGATTCCTTGATGGTGTCTCAGTCTCAAAAAAAAGGTTTTAAACAAATTTTTGGGAAAAACAACTTTTTCCAGGGAGCCTTTTAGCCTTTTCTGAATGGGTAAAGGGATTTTTTAGCCCCAACCTTTTTTTGCCCCTTTTTCCCGTTTTTTTAGTAAAATTCTTAAATTTGGCCCTTATTACATCTGTTAACAGATTGTTTTTACCTTTGAAAAAGGGTTAGAAAAAGTCTGTTTTTTCCATCTACTTTTCCCAAAGAAGTGGGGAAAATAGGTGGAGGGGCCCTTGTTGCGTCATCCTTTTTCTCATTTTTTGGTTATAGTCCCTAGGGGGGAAAAGGGGTTGATTGAATTTCAAAACCAAACATTTTTAAATCATTGCAAATTCTTCATTGGGGGAGGCCCTTTAAGTTTTTGTTTTTTTTCCAACCAATTTTTAAGGTTGCCAGATTCTTACAACCTTTTTAGCAATTTTTGTTTTTTAAAAACTTTTTTGTTAATTTGATTAATTTATTGCATTCCGGGGTTTTTTCCGCAAATCGCGGGGAAAAATCCTGATTATTAGTTTGGGAAGGGGAAGGTTTTTAAGGTATTTTCAAAATCTCGAAATTGACCCCAATTTTTGTTTTTTTTTGATTTTTTGATTTTTTTGGTGTAAGGTTTTTTTTAATTTTATAGCATTAATATAGTATAAAAAATGTCAATGGTCAAGATTTTTTTACCCATTTTTTTTAAAATCCCTTTGGTTACTTTCACATTTAATTTTTTTTTACTTTTGAAAAAGTAGGTTTAAAACTTTTTAAATTTTTTAAAAAATTTAATATTATTTATTTTTTACTTTTCCCCAGGATTTTATATTTTATAATTAATTTAGTTGTATCCAAATCTGCAAAAAGCGAGGAAACCTTTGATTAAAAAAACTATTAATCCCTGGCAATTTTAAAAATCAATACATAAAGGGGAAAAAGAAATGTCAAAGGCCCTCCAATCTTAAACACCCGGGGAGCAAAAAATCAGGCTAAATTTGGAATTTCATGAGGGGGTTGTATTTTAATTAAAAAATTAAATACGGATTGCGGGGGGTTTGTTAAAAAAAAAATTTAATTTTAAAATTTTTTAAGGCATAAAATATGTTTATTTTTGATTATAAAAAAATTTTTTTTTTAATAAAAACAAACTTGAAAATTGGCCAAATTTCATTAAAGCCCTTTAAAATTGTAATTTTTATTTTGAAATACATTGTTAGAAAAGGTTGATGGGGTATATTTTGGGTTGTTGTAATTTAAGTTTCAAATTTTTTTAGAAACCTGTTAAATTTGAAATTTTTTTCCCCCCTTTTGACCTGATTTTACCCCAAGTCAGATATATGTATTGTTTTTAAAAGGTTTGGCCCTAAACAGGGAAAATTAAGTTTTTAAAAATTTGTCTTTCCCCTGGGTGAAGATTTCCGGTTTTCTTCAAAACGTGATTTTGTTTTTTTTTAAAACTTTTTCAAGTCTTTTTTAAATTGGGGGGGTTAAAGTTTTCCTTGCCGGAGATTTTAGATTTTTTTTCAACTTTTTGTATTTTGTAAAGTTTTAACGGGTTTTTTCCAAAAATAATTTTTCCCGTTACCTTTAATTTTCATTCCCCGTCTTTTTTTTAGGAGGTTAAATTCAATTATTTTTTGAATGAAATTAAAAGTTTGTTATTTCCTTAAAGTTCAAAAAATTTTTGAAGAGGTTTTAAATTTTGTAAAACTTTTTCTTTTTTTTAAATTTTTAAAAAAAAAACCATGACTTCTATACTCTTTTATACCTAAGTTAGTGGAAAAAGGCATGTTTTTTTCACCTTGTGGGCCCCTGTTTGTTTAATTTGAAAGTGTGAAAGTTTTCCCCTTTCTTGTAGTTAAATTTTTTGACTGGGGTTATCATGGTTTTTAAGCTTTAAAATTTTTTTACTGTTTGGAAATCTTTTATAAAAGAACCCTTTTTGTTTATTTTTAAATTCCAATTTATTATCGGAAATTTTACTTTGGTGGGGGTTTCCCTTTTTTTTTATCTTTATGGAATTTTTATTTAGTTTTGTTTTGGATTTTTGCCTCAAAATAGGGTAAGTTATAAATTGCAAATCGCCTTACAAGGTTTTTTTTTAAAAACACCCATTACGGGGGGAAAAAGTTCTTTTTCTGTCGGAATTTCCAACCGTTTTTGTTTGGTGTCTCCCCCTCACTTTTTTGGGAAGATTTCCCCAAAGGTTCTTTTACTTTCCTTTTTTTGGAATTTTGGGTTTCCAATTAAAAAACTTGTTTAATTTGCGGGGTAAAACCTTTGTAAATTGCCGTTCCCAATTCTAATCTGATTATTTTTACCAAGATATAATATATTTCCTGAAATATCAAAAACTTGGGCATCGAAGAAAACTTTAAAATTTTATTTTTGATTTTTTTAATAAAAAGTTTAGTTGTACGGTTTTTTTAATTTATATCATTTATAAAATTTTTCGATATAAATAAATGTTTTCTTAACTTTGGCTAATTATTTTTTATTTATTAAAAAATATTTTATTATTGCTTTTTGGCTATTTATTGTTCCCTATAAAAATAATTTCTTTTTTTTAAAAAATTTATATTTAGGTCTGCAAAATTTAAAAAAACCCCTTTTTTTTTTTTTTATAAAAAAAGGGCATATTTTTACTTTAAAACTTTCTTAATAGGAAAAATTTCCCATTATTGTCTTTTATAAAATAAAAGTATATTCTTTATATCAAAAAAATTTCGGGGTAACTTTACTTAAAAATACTTTTTTATGGGCTCCATGAATAAAAAAAATTTTTTTTAATTTTTAAAAAGAAATTTTTTAAAATAGGGGTGGGCCCAGCTTCATCTGATGCCCCAGGCCGGCCCAAGGGAAAGGAATCCCCGGGGGGCTCGAAGCCAGGGGCACCTACCCTTTTAAAATTTAAAAATTTCACTGATAAGAAAAATTTCAGCTTTTATCAAAAACCCCCAAAATTATAAATTCATTTTAAGTTTTTTTATTTGGTTTTATAAATGATTTTTAAATTTTCTCTTTAAGTTAGGCAAAGTAAAAATGGCTTTTTTTAAACATTAAAAGACTTTTTGCCCAAGATTGTTTTAAAATAAACATCAGTAGTAAACAAATTTTTTATTTAAAAAAAAACTTGGGTGTGGTAAGTTTTTTTAAAATAATCAGTACAGCCCAAACTTTTTTTTGGGAAAATCCCCCCCCCAAATGACTGATAACCAAGTCAAGAAAACGTCTATGTACTTAATTTCAAAAAGGAATATTTTTTGGGCAAAATTTTTATTTGGGTCAAATTTTTCGGTTTTAGTGGTGGGAATTGTACGTTTTATCAAAAAAATTATTTTTTGTTTTTTTTAACTTTTTTTTTAAATTTAAATTTTTTATTTCTAAAATTAAAGCAATTAATGTTTTGTTTTAAAAAAATTTTTTAAATAAGTTTTTTTATTTTAAAATTTAGTATTTTTTTTTTTTTTTTTAATAAAATCACTTTTTTCTTTGGGGGAAAATCCTTTATTATTCGATACCTTTTTTTTTGCCGAAATTTTTCTAGTCTTGTTGGTTTACATTCCCCAGGTTAAAAATTAAAATTGTTGTGAATAAAAAACAAATTAAATGAAAACATTTTGTTTTCTACTTTTAGTTATTTTTATGGAAAGTTTAAATTGTTTAAGTTTTTTGGGGTAGTTTTCAATGGGTCTTTTCCAATTTAAATTTTTCCCAATTTTTTGCCAAAAAATTTTCGATTTCGTTTCTTTTTTTTGGCCCTTTTGAGGTAATTATTTTTTTTGGAAATTTTTTTTTGGGGGGGGAAATTTTTTTGATTCTTTATTTTTTTTAAAAGTGAATTTTTTGGTGATATTTGAAAAGGTTTTAATTTTGTAAATTATTTTTTTTTATTTTTATTTATTTTAATGAGGAAAAATAAAAAAGATTTTTGGAAGTTATGAACTAATAGAATAATTCTTTTAAATGTATATTTTTTTATTTCTTTTTAGGGGGTTGTAAATAGTTAATAAAAGAATACGGGGTATAAACGATTGGGAACCCTTGCTTTGGTTTAACTTGGGTTATTTTATTTATGGTTTTCCTTTAAACGGGTAATTTCAAAAATTTTTTTTTTATCTGTTATAGTCCTTTATCAATAACGTCAGTTTTTTTTATGATTTTTTTTTATTTCCCCCCAGTAAGGCAATTTTAAAATTTTTGGTATTAACAAAAAATTTTAAATTTAAATTTAAACTTTTAAAATTATTAAAAGAAATGAAGATAACCTTTTGTTCAGTTAATGGGGAATAAAATCATTTTGGGGGGGCTTAATCTTTTAGATAAATTTATTTCCCAAACTTTATATCCAGGGGTTTTTTTCGGGGCTTAAACGGGGGTGTTTTCCCTCCCAATCGTGGTGGGCTTCTTAAAAAAACCCATTACCCCCCCCCTTTAAAAGGGTTTGCCCCAAACCCAAATAGCTCTTGTTTAATTTTGCCAAATTAACATAAACCCCCCAAACCTTCCCCCGACCCTCCAAAAATTTTTAATATTCCTTTCCAAACTCAAACAACGGGAAAAACCTTTTTAAAAATAAATAATTTTTATTTAGTCTTTTAAAAAAACAAATTTGAAATTCTATTTGACGATAAACACTTTTTTAATTTTTTTTGAAAATCCCCTTTTAAAAAAAAAAATGACATGGTAAAACCCCTAAAAATTTTTACAAATTTTTAAAGGAAAATAAAATTTTATGGTTCGGGAGAAATGTTTGAGTGTTTCAACTTTTTGCTTAATAAAGTTTTTTTAAATTTTGAAAAACAAACCAAATAATTTTATAAGGGTTTTATTGTTAACCATTCCCTTCCCATGGTTAAAATTTTTTTTAAAAATTAAAAAATTTAAAATTTGAGTTTTTGTTTTGGTTCTTTTTTTTTAAAAATTGGAAACGGGGGCCACGTTTTTAAAAAATTACATTTTTTTTCAACAGAAAATTCTTGTAGACCACAAATGATGCCCCAATTCCAAATGTCTGTTCTTATTTTTTATTAAAAAAAGGAAAATTTTTTTTTTGAAATATTTTCTTTCGAGGAAAAAAGAGTAAATTTAGGGGAGAAAAACTTCCTTTTTCATCCCTGGGGCTAAATTTTTCCATTTTTTTGTGAATAAAAGGGTAAATTTTTATATTTGTAGAATATTTATTTTTAAGGAGGTGGTTTAGGCCGCCCAAAATTCCTGCATCCGGCAACAGGCTATTTTCATGCAAGTCGTGGCAGAAGGAAAATCGTGAGCGGGGGAAGGTCAGGGGAAACAGAAATTACGGTTTAAAGATCAAATATTGATTTTTTAACAAATTTTGAATTGATAGTGACCGGGGGGACACGTGGTGGAGCTATTCCACCCAAACCAAAAGGGAAAATTTTGGGTTATTCAGTAGACTATTATTACAGTACAGTTTTAGCTTGTTTTTGTAGTATTAATTTTTGTATTTCTTTTGTAATAAAATTTTTCAGAACTATACTATAAACAATATTTTGTTTAAAAATTGTTGTTTGTGAAAGAAAGTTTTTTTTTTTAATTTGGGCCCCCTTATTTTTCCCACGAAAGGCTAATTATCCCCGGGATACGTAAAAAATATTTCGTACATTTAACATTCATAGACTACACCACACCAGAGATATATACGCTCACCTACACGGTTCCCTCTCACACCTATACACCACAAAAACCTAACGTTTGTTTTTTTTTTTTTCTGTAAGGATTGGTTAGATTTTTAATTTTTTGAAAAAATCTCATATTTAAAAAAGATCGTCTGTGTTTTGCGCACTGTTGATTGTTTTTATTAATTTCCAACAAAATCTTCCTGTTTCTATTTGGATCTTTGTAATTGCATTTGCTCAATAAACACAGCTCGCTGGATTTGTGTATAACACCCTTTGTTTCCACTGTTAATACTCTATACCGCTTAAAATCGCAGCTTCGTCACTGTTGTTTTTGGGGAGGCATCGCAGGTTTCACGGGTACACCACCAGAAAAGCCAAGTAACGGGGCGGGAAAGCAGGATAGGACAAACGGTGACGCGGTTGAGTGAGCGGGTGTGCGAGGGAGAGAGCCTGTCGCAAGGCAAACTCGGAAAGAACTTTCCTGTAGTAAAATTCATAGATTTCCGGAGGCCGAAGATTTTCTACCAAGGTAGTATTTTATATTAAATTCTTTTTGAGAAAATTTTTACGTCGTAGTTTTTCTTCAAGAATGTTCTCTTTTTTTCCTAAACCCTTTTTGGTTCCCAAAATCCCTTGGGGGGTTTTACTAAAAAAATGTAACAAATTATTTAGCGTTACTCTTTCAAAAAAGAAATGATTACAGTTACAGTCAAAAAAAACTTTTCTTCATTTACAAGTTAAATTCCCTCCATAATCAAATTTAAAATTTAATATATTAAACCCACAATGAAAACATTTTTTAATTATGCAGGAATTTAAATTATATTTTATATTTTTTTTTTTTTTTTTTTTTTTTTTTTTTTTTTTTTTTTTTTTTTGGTGTGTGTGGGGGGTGTGTGTTGGGGTTGGTGTGTGTGTGTTTGTTTGTTTTTTTTTTTTTTTTTTTTTTTTCCATTTAGACAGTAAATAAAATAATATTTATATTTTTGCAACAAGGCTTATTTATAGTTCGTATTTTTTTGTTCCCCTATTCCTTTTGAAAACATTTTTTAAAATGTTTAAATTAAAACGGTGCTCTACTAGGGTAAAATATTTTGATATAACTTTGTTGAATTGTCCGCTTCATAGCTTTTGGGTTAAATTTATTGTCTTTGAATTCGAATATTTACTCGCTTGAATGAAAGCTTGTTAATTTAAAACGCTTTGCTATTTAAAAGAAAATTTAAATTTTTGTTTACGTTTTCTTTAAATATTTCATTTTATTTTTTTTTTATTATAAGACCCGATCGTCAAGATTGGGCGAATATGGTTTCGAAGGTGGGATGAGTGTATATGTTATTGTATTTGTATATATGTATTGTATATTTTTTTTGTATTTTTTTTTGTTTGATTGGAAAAAAAAATTAAACATTTTGATTTTTTCTAAAAAATTTTAAAAAGCGATGCTGTTCAAAATTTTTATTTAATTCGTAAATTTTTTTTACTAATTTTGTAGTTTTTTTTTTATTTATTTAAAAAAAAATTTTAAAACTTTTGATAAGTATCGGAAAATCAAAAGTTTATTTTGTTTTTGATATTTGTTTCACTAGCTTCTTTATTTTGTATGTTTTTTTTTTCTTTGATTGGGGAAATAATCATTAAATTTTAATTTATTTTTATTACAAAATAAGGTGTGTAATAGTTTTTTTCTTCATATTATGTAATATTGATTAATATTAAGTTTTTTATTACGTGGTTTTCTTTTCCCCCTTGAGGTGCAGAGTAAATTTAAACATTAATTGAAATTTATACAAAATTGTAGAAAAATATTTTGTTAAAAATTTGGCTTTCAATTAGTTTTAGGTTTTTTATTTATTTACATGTTTTACATAATATTGTAATAATAATTTTTCCTTAAAATAACTATTGTCCCCTGAAATTGTTAGATTCCTTATTGATTTTGGTCCCCATAAAATAAAACAATTTTATTTTTAAGGTTTTAATTATGGCAAAAAAAAACAGTTTAAATGGTAAGGTATTTGTTTCAATTAGAAAAATTAGTTAATATGTTGTTTTTTTTTTTTTTCAATCAGTAAAGTTATTTGGGTTTTTTGCCAGTGTTAAAAGCTATCCTAACTTGTTTTTCTAATATTAAAAATATTGCATTTGTCTAAACAATGGTTTGGGAAAAATTATTTTTATTTTTGTCTTTTTATGTAATATTTTTTATGAAAGTGTTATTTTTTACATTAAAACCCCATTAATTATAGTCATATCTCATTTATTGATTTAAGTTGTTGTTGCTGTGATGAAAATTAAGAGGCTAAAATAAGATACCGAAAAAAAGGGGCACCTTGAGTAAGTTGGAAAGGGGCGCAGTACGACTAGGGATTTTTGGGTTTTTTACGATATAAAATTTAAAACACCGCTGATAAGGCCTCCTTTCCTTGGGAAATTTAAACTTTAAGTTGCTGATAAACCTAAAAAAAATAATGATTTTCAAAAATTACGACCCAAACTTCGCGGCCTGGAGGGGAATTCCCCCATAATAAAAAAAGGCATGTCCGAGTTATTATTACACCTTACATTATTTATTTCAGTAATAAAAAGTGTTGTTTTCCTAACAATGGAAACTTCCAAATTATTCCTACCCCGAAAAAAGGTAAAACCCGATATAAAAAAAAAACTATAGATATTCCCTTCTTTCGCCATTACGAAAAAGTGTTTTGAAACATTTTACATAAAAGTTGTTTTCTATTAAAACCTTTATATCAGACAACGGCTGGGGTTTTTTTTGGTCGGTTTTTAAATTAATTTAAACTTATAAAATTTTTAAAATATTGCTTTTTGGCTCTTATGCAAAAAGGGGGTTTTTTACAACTTTGAAGGATTTGAAAAAAAAAATTTAAATTGAAAAAAAATTCTTATTTTGGATTGTCAATGAATACAAAAGGGGTTTTGTTCATTTTTTTAAAGAAAAAATTTGCATACGAGGGTTTCTTTCCCGAGTTATTTTGCTTTATTCGGGCCTCAAGCTCAAAAAGGGGCCCTTTTATCAATAAAATTTAAAATTATAAAAATGTATAAAAATTGTTATTTTTATTTTTATGCGATGACAAAAATTTTCAAATGATTTAGATTAAATTTGTTTAAGATTGAAAGAAGCCTTAAAAAGCACTTTCGGGAGCAAAATTTTTAATTTTAAAAATTCATATAAAAAAAAGTCTGTTTTTATATAGGGAATTCGGGGGAGAACAGTTTTTTAAGTTAACGTGAAAGGGAAAGGGTTTACAGGGGGAATCAGTTTTTTTTTTTTGGAATTTTTTGAAAAAAAATTACTTTTTCGACATGTTTTTTAAAATTTTTTGTGCAAATCCTTTGGGCATGGGGAACCCAGGCGGGTAATTTTTTAAAAAACACCAAATCCCCAAAAATTTTTTTATTATTAAAAGACCCCAAGGAAACCAGTGTTTGGCTGGATTTTTTACATAGATACAATTTTATAAAAAATTTTTATTTTTTAAAATTTTTTAAAAAAGGTTGGTAATTCAATAACCAAATTTTTTAAATTTGTTAACCTTTTTGGACAAGTCTCAAAAAAGCGAAAGAAAAAAACTTTTTTTTGAAAATTGGTTAAGGGGGGTTGTTGATAAACCACAACTGTTATCAAGTTTAAATTTTGCAGTGCCCCCCCCTTAAACTCTCGTAGTGCCTCTTGTCAGCCATCATTTTGCCAACAAAAACCCGGGGGTATTACTCACCGATTAACCCATTTTAAAAGAACGTACAATATTTATTCATCAAAGTAATTTTTTTTCTTTAATCTTGAAAAGCTTTAAAAAAAAATTTTGTTTGATGTGGACTTTGACTAATTTCCCTTTCTTTTGAATTTGTATTCACATCGCATATTTTTAAAAAAATTTAAATTATATATATATTTTTATTAGTTTTAAAAACCGGGCTTAAAATTTATGGTTTGAGTAATTTTTTAATGATATGAAAAAATTATGTTTTTTCCTTATGTTAAAATTTTTTGATGTTTTGTTGTTTTTTAAATCCCTAAAAGCCAAATGGAATTTTATCTCATTGAAAAGAATTTATACATTTCGCTGCTGTTTTTTTTCATTGTTAAGTTTTATTGAGTAGCATGCAAAATTGATTATATTGAAATTTTCTGCATTGAAATTTGGGTTTGAGTTTATTTTGCAGTAATAAATAAAAAAAAAATGAAAACCTCATTTTAATTCTTTAAAAACCCGCGACGAATTTTCAAGAAAGCGGGGAATTTTTTTATTTCTTGGTAGGTAAGTTTGCCAGCGAAAAAAAAGTTTTATAAATAAAAAAAAGTAATTAAAAAATTACCAGAAATTTTTAAAAATTATATTTTTTTTTCAATGGGCTTAAAATGAAAAATTGCTTTTCGTGTCCAGAATAAAAACTTTTTTTAATTTCAGGCTGGATGAAATATATTCGAAAAAATATTTTTATAGAGAACAATTCTCTACAACTTTTAAATTTAAAGTTGGTTTCTATATATATTATAGTTTCTTGTTTAAAATTGCGGGTTTTTGTTTTTTTTAAAAAGTAATTAATTTTGTGAAAAAATTTAATAATTAAGTCATAAAACGGGTGGTCGCAGTGTTTCCATAAAATATAAAAAGGATGTCAAAATTCTTGAGGTACTGAATGAGTCCCCATGTAAAATTGCAAGATAAAACCTTCAACGCTAACTGAAATGGAGACACAGTTGAAAATCTTTTGAATGTTTGGGCTTCCCCGGGTTTATTTCCTTTCCCCACGCCACGCAGGTTGCCTCCTGGAGACATGGGGGGGGGGGAATGACATCAAAAATTACTCACAAGTCTTTTTTCCAAATTGCCAGTAAGTCGCTAATCGGGGGTATAAAATTGTTTGAGTGGTTTTCCTACTAGGTTGCTCTGCTCCACCCCGATTTTTACTGTCTCAATTTTTTGGGGGGTGGGAGTTGGTATAATAGAAGGTCTATGGTTTTAGCCAGGGTCCATTATCTTTATTCAGGTGAATGCCATCGGCTGCCATGCGTTCCCCTCCTGTATCACCATTTGCCCAAAACATGGGTTTTAATTTTTAGTTTTAATAGAAAGTTTTAGGGCTCTTTACATCCCCAATATCTCTCTTTCTAAGGCCACTTCTACACAATATTTCATTTATATATCATTAGGTGGTTCGTGACTTTTTTTGTAATGCTTCGACTGTCAGCCACAAGGTCGCATGACATGAGTTGGAGTTTTTGAGTTTGTTATGTTATGTGAGCCGATGTGAATTATTGCCATTTTGGGAAGCTCCCACATATTACTAAGTATTTTACTTACATCTCTTATTTGTCTCCCTGGTATTGTTACGGGAGCTACCTGGTTAAACCTTTCTTTATTTCTTATTTCTGGTACACCTTTCACTATGGAGTCCCATATTCACTATGGAGTATTTCCGGTTTATTTTGTTTCTGTTGAAGTTATTGTATTGTATTTAGGCTTCTGTCAGATTCATGTTTATTTCTGGTTGAAGTGCAGCTCACGTTAGGTGTGTCAACCGACTCTTGTTGTTCCAGGGAATTTTCTTAGACCATGTCCTCTCGGTTATTTATGTCATTGCGAAGCATCTCTTCAAGATTTGAGATTATCTCCATTTGTTATCTATGATTTCATTGAATTTTTGATTTTATATTCATTAATCTAATTATTTAGGTCCTTGGTGTCAACCATCAGTACTTCTACAGCTTTATTTTTTTGGGCATTTGATTTTATTGTGGTTTTGTACATCATTGTCGTTATTTTTAGATTCTTCTATAGTTGACGCGTTCTCTCTTTACTTGTAAGTTTACGAGGTTAAGGTTTGCGCAAGTTTTACAAATCCACGTAAGCGGAACATTTTCATCATCTATCGCTTTTTATTGTTTTGCAGTTATTCCAGCACACTTTGAATGGTAACAAGCACCACAAACACTGCACTGCCTTCAGAGTCTTCCACATTTTTACTACACACCCCACATAAATGCAGTTTTTCACATTTTCTTCCACTTTACCTTGTCTAGTTTGTTGGAGTATTGGTTTTTTGGGCAGGTATTGGAAAAAGGCATAAGAAGGTTTAAAGAGGACAGGCTGGGTAAATTGATTTTAAAGTTTGGCGTAGGCTATGTTTAATGTTTCCTTTGGTTTTATTCTTCGGTTCATTTTAAACAATAGATCTCACCCAGCATTAGTGATGTTGGCATTACATTATCTACTTTGCATCTATACATCATATGTAATTTACTAATTGATATGTTACAGTGAAAGTTGATGTTTCAATGAAGGTCGAAATTTTTTTTATAACAAGGAGAGGCCGATTTCCTTCTTATCCTTACTCTGCCCATTCCTCATATAATATTGATCTTCGAAAAAAATTATTCAAGAGATAAGGGGGCGTAAATTCAGTACAAGGTAATTTTAGAAAAATCTCCCACCCACCCCGGATTCAACCAGCGTGTCTCTAACCCAATCAAAGCCGACCCTTAGACCCCCCCGGGCCACTGCTCGCAAAATTATGATTCACTAGTGACAGTCGACCTAAATGAGAAAGAAATGAAAGCTGATCTGTTGAATTAAAGGGATAAACTTTCACTAGTGAAGGTTTAACAATTCCTAGTGAACGTAACCTTCCTAATTGCTGTGTGAAAGATGATAAAGCTTTTTTTATTTTTATAACACTATGATCTTGCTATATAATACTTACATGTTAATTAGAATTATTTTGTATTAGTTTTTACGAAATAAATAAAGACTTATTAATTATCAAATTCAACTTTAAATACAATAAGTTATTTACAGTTGTTTTACCGATTCAAATCGATAAAAGCACATGTTTCAAGTAACGGCTCTTTGTTTTCAATTTTCGAAAAGTGCTCTTCCTGTTCAATACCACCCTGCTTCTCTTCAAGCTGCTTTTCGCCTGTAACCTGCTTACTTTCACTTATTTTGTTTATAACAGCAACTAGATCGTCTTCTGAATAATAGATAAGAGCGGAGGTGTCTGCTGTATCAAGCTGCCTATCATTTTGGGGAACCTCGGGGTTTTAAAATATAATGGCAGCTTTGAAAACAAATTATTTATTACAAAGTATTCAATTATTTTAGCAGAAGGCCACAATATAAAAAAATCACTCAAAAACAATAAATACAATATGAAACACATAATAAACAATGATGATAATAAACACATCCCATGATTTCAGCGATGCCAGAGAGTCATCCGGAATCCCTGGGCAGCTCCGAATGAGAAAAGAAAAAAAACGTTTTTAAATAACCCCTTTTTGGGGAAATTTTTTAAAAATTTTAAGAAATTTAAAAAAGAAAATATAGCATGGTACTAAAAACTCACTTAATAATACAACTAACGAAATAAATAATACAAACAACATTTAAAACCACTGGCCCTAACAAAAAAAAACCCCCTTTAATTAAACAGTGAAAATATCAATTTTTTAAAGACTATAGACCGCGGGGGCAAAGGTCCCTCGAGCCCGCCGAGCGGTGATAGGGAGGAGACGGGTGGAGGGCCCAATATGCTGCAGTCCGGGAAAAACTTTTCGTCTTCGACTTTCCCCGCTTGCTTCTAAATAAGTTACGTTAATTGTTATCTACGGATGCACATTCAGTACGTTTCCAGACTGCGGCGATATATTTGTTTTGGGGGTTTAGCGTGTTAGGATTTTTACTAAAGTGTACGAAAAAACAATTATGTAGTTGGTTATATGTTTTTTTTATCACACATGTATTTTAATAAGTCAGTTTGTGTTTTTTTTTTTTTTTTTTTCTGTCCCTTAAGTGTTTTTAAGAGTCGCAGACCCATACGGTTTAATTCTCATAAAAAAAACTTTATTTTAAATTCCAATTTTATCATTATTTATTTCCAAACGTTGTGTATGAGGGATTTAAAAATGCTATCATTTTGGCGAATGGGGTTTGTTTTTTGATTTTATGAATACAACCCTATTTTTTCAAAAATGGGTAAAAATAAAAACTTCAAACTAAAATTTTTTTTTTATTTATTCTATTAAACTTTTTTATAATCCACAAAATGTTCAACGAGTCATTTCACTCTTGATAAAAATGCAATTTGTTTGGAAAGGACCGTTTAAAAATAACTTTTAAAATTTTGACACCGTGATCATTTGCCCGGGTTCGAAAAAAAACATCTTTTAATGAGTTTTAAACCCAACATGGCCGACAGCCCTGCAGCCCCTTAAAGGGTTTGTAAAATTGTGAACGTAAATCCTAAACAGTTTTTCCCTTTAGGGGTTTCCTGCCTCAACTATGCTCGCTTTATTCCTAAATACCCCCAAGGGAAAAAAATTACTAGAAGTCAGATAGGGAAAACTTTTGGAGAGTAAGTGAGTTCATGGCGAATGAGGCCAAATTAAGAGATGAACAACGAATCCCCGTAAAAAAAATCGTTAGAACAAACTGCAGTTGCTGTAGCTTTCAAAAACTCTTATAAAGGAAATTCGACGTGAATATGTTTATTGGGAACTTCAGGGGAAGGAGAGTGTTCGTTCACAACTCCCAAAAAAATACAAGAGAAAAAAAACAGTACAAAACTAGACATGGTCGAAAAATGTGTGTTAGAAAAAAAGTCCATGAGTTTTTAAAAACTGCAGTCTTTTTATTTTAAACCAATTTAAATAAAAATTATTGTATTTTAACGATACGGGAAATCACAGAAATATTTTTCTTATGACAGTAAAAGTATATATTTCTTAGTTATTTAATTTCAATTAAAGTTATTAACTGTTATAATTTTTATGTTTTATTTAATAGTTGAAATTGTATACTTTTTTTAATTTGTTAACTTTCAAACTCTTAACCATTTGATGTTTTTATTTAAAATACGGGTCTAATTATAAGGATCCCAAAATAAAAATTTCCTAAACGCGTAAACAATCCCCCTTTACGATCTGTCTGTGACCGCCTCGCTCAGAGTGATTTTTTTTTAAATGACTAGTAGGCCGCCGGGGAGGCCGGCCCTTTCAGCGCACGTACTATACATAAATATTAGAAGTAACAGATATCATTTATTAAAAAAAATCTTTTACTGAAGGGGCCATTTAAAAAAAAAAGAAAAGATTTAAAAATTAAAAAATTAAATTTTACAAAATTTTTCCCTTTTAAATTTTTGGCTTTAATAATTTAAAATGTTTATTTTTTTTTTTACCCAGTTTAAACTACCCCTTTACTTTTTTTTGGGGGGGGTTTAAAAAAAAAGGGGGGGGGGGGGGGGGTTAATCCCCCCCTTTTGGGGGGGTTTTTGGGTTTTTAAAATTTTTTGGGGGGGGGGGGGTTTTGTTTTAAAAAATGAAAAGTTTATTAAATCTAGTGATTTATTTTTTTTTTAAAAAATTTTTTTCAAAAATTCACCCCCGGGCAAAATAAAAAAAATTTTTAAAAAGATCCCCAAAAATTAAACGTTAGCCAAAAATTTTTTTTTAAAAAAGGGAAAACCCCCGCCAAAAGAAACCAGACCCACCCCACTTATCAAAATCAAACCAAAAAAATTTGGCGGAAAACCCCCCGGGTTCCGCCACCCAAAAAAAAGCAAAAAAAAACTAAAAAATTTTGAAAAAAAGTTTTTTAAAAAGGTTTCCGCCATTGATTGGGAAAAAATATTTTTAATTTTTAAAAAAAAAAAATAAAAATTATTTAATTTTATAAAAAAATTAAATTATAAAAATTATTAAAAAAAATAAACCAAAAAAAAATATTTAATGTTACATTGAAATTCGGTTTTTAATTTTTTTTAGGTACATAAAGGAAAAAAAAAAAAGAAATTAAAAAAACAAATTTGGGGCAAAAAAAAATTTCAGTTTAAAAATTTTTAAAAATTGTAAATCAGGAAATTTTGAAAAAGTCTGTTTGAAAAATTAATTTTAAAAAAATTAAAACTTTTCCCAAAATCGTGGCAAACTTATTTTGGAAAAGTTTTAAAAAGGAAAATTTAAAAACCAAAAGGAACTTTTTAAAAATTTTTTAGCCTATTTTATTATTTTTTTTAATTTGTATAAAAAAAAATTTTTGGTTTAAATTTTTTCTTTTCCAAAGAAAAATTTTCAAAAAACCCCAAAAAATTTTTTTGGGCCTTTTAAAAATTTAAATTTTTTAAAAAATTTGTTCATCAAAAACCCTTTTTTTAACCTATCGTGAATTTTGAGTTTCGTTTTTAAAAATTTTTTAAAGTCCCCCCAACTTAATTTTTTTTTAATTTAAGAATTAATTTTTTTAAGCTCAATTAAATTAAAAAATTAAATTTTTCAGGGAAAAAAAACCCCTTTTAAAACTACAAGCCCCAAAAAAACCCATAAATAAAAATTTTCCTTAAAAAGGACAAAATTTTATGAATTGGCCGGGCCCGGGGAAACCCCTTTAAAATTGTTGCCCGGGGAAATTAATTTCATTTGAAATTTTCCCCAACACATTAATTTCAATTTTTTGGAAGTTAAAAAATAGGGTTTAATTTAAAGGAAAAAAAAAAAAACATTTCCCAAAAATTAAAAAAATGATCACACCCAAAAAAAACTTTGGGTTTTTTAAAAATTTGGGAAAAGAAATTTTTTTAAAACCTTTATTTTTTTTGGGGGGTTTAAAAAAGGGAAAAAAAGTTTTTTAATACCCCGTAATTTTTTAATAAAAATATAAAGAATAGCTGGGTGAATATAAAAAATTTTTTGGGGGGGGGGGGTTTTAAAATCACGGTTTTGGGCATTATACCCCTTTTTTTGGGGGGGAATGGGGAAAACAAAAATTTGGGGGGGGGGTTCCTTTTTTAATTAATTTTTTTAATTTTTTAAAAAAAAAAAACCCTGTTTTTAAGTTTTAAAAATTATTTTATGGTCTGGTTTTTTATTAAAATTTTTTTATCAGGGGAATTTAAATAAAAAAAATTTAAAAAAAGGTTTTTTGTTGAATTTTAAAAAAAAAAATTTTTAACGGGTTTTTTTTAAACTTAAAGGGAAATTTTTATAAAAGGGGCCCCAAGGAAAAAAAATTTGGCCAAAATTTTTAAAAAGGTCATTTAAATTCCTTTTTTTTGGGAAAATGTTCATAGAAAAAATAAATTTTTTTAAAAGAAAAAAAAGGATGCTTTTGGGGTTTAAATAATTAATTTTCCCCCAAAACCTTTTTACAAAAAGGGGGGTTGAAAACCAAGGAATTTTCCCCCTAAAAAAAATTTTTTAAAAGTTTAAGAAAAAATTTTTTTGAAAAGGTACCCCGTTTTTTAATAAACTTTTTGGGTGGAAATTAAAAAAAAACCTAGGGTTGTTGTGGCTTTGGGTTTTTTAAATTTTTTTTTTCGAAAAATTTCCAAAAAGTTTTTTTAAATGTATTTTTTCGGGGGCTTTTGGGAAATTTATTTGCAAAAATTTGGGAAATTTTATTAAAAAATTTCCCCAAAAAAAAGGCTAGTTTAGAAAAAAGGGGTCAAAAAAGAACTTTGAAAATTGGGCCCGAAAGTTTTTTTCTTCAAAATTGGGGGGAATAAAAAAAAGTTGGGGGGGGGGAAAAAATTGGGGGGTGGCCCCGGTTTTTAAAAATTTAAATTTTTAAAATTAAAAATTTGTTTTTGAAAATTAAATTTAAGGTCGGAAAGGGTATTTCTTTAAAAAAAAACTCTATATAATTTATATTTAAAAAAATAAATTATAATATTTTTTTTTTTTAAATTTTTTAAAAAAAATTTTTGAATTTTTTTTTAAAATTATTTTTGAAAACAAAAGGATTGGTTTGTATTTAAAATTAAAATCAAGTTTTCGATTTTGGAAAAAAAAAATTTTTAATTTTAAAATATTAAACTAAAAAAATTTTTTAAAAAAAACTTTTTATAAACTTATCTACTTTTTTAAAATTTTTCTTTAAAAGTCTGGGGGTTTTAAAAAATTTTAATAATTTAAAAAAATTTTTTCAGGGTTTAAAAAAAAAAACCAAAAGGCGTAAGGGGTTTTTAAAAAAAAAACAAATTAAAAAAAATTTCAAAAAAAAGACTGAAATAAATTCTTAAAAAAAATATTTTTAAAAAAAAATTTTTTTTAAAATTAAATTTTTAAATGACAAAAAAAATTTTTACCCGGGAAGGGTAACTCTATTTAAATTCTTTAAAAAAAAAAAAACAATTATTAAATAAAAAAAAAAAAAATAATAAATTTTAAAAAATATGAAGTTTGAAAATGCATGGTTAATTTCCCCCAAGGGAATTCCCCCAAAGGAAAAGGTTTTTTCCAAAAGGGGAAAAACCCCAAAAAAAAACATAAAAATAATCTTAAACAAATAAAAGGAAGGTTTGGGACACCCCCAAAACCCAAAAACAAGGGAAATAAATTTTTTTTAATTTTTTTGGGGGAGGGGAAAATTTTTTTTTTTGGGGGGTTTTTTAAATTTTTTCAAATGGTTTTTAAAAAAACCAGGTTTAATACCCTTTTTTTGTAATTTTTCCCATTTTTTTTTTTTAAATTTTAAACCTTTTTAAGACGTGGGAAAAAAAGGTTTTTAAAATTTTTTTGGAAAATTTTTTTTGTTTTAATTAAATTTTTTCTTTTTTTGGGTTTTTTTTAAAAGTTGAAAATAAATTTTGTCTTTTAATTTTAAATTTTTTTAATTAATTTTTAAAAACTTTTGGGTTTTAAAATTTTTTTTGGGAAAAAATAAATTTTAATTTTTTTATTTTGAGCCTTGAATTTCATTTTTTTGGGGTTCTGGTTTTGGGGGGGTTTGTAAAAAAATTTTTTTTTCTTTTCATTTTTTGGGTTTTTCGGGGGGTTTTTAAAAGGCCTTGTACCTTTTGGTAAAAATCTTGGCCAGAAAGGGGTAAATTTTTTTTTTTTTCTTTTTTGTTAAAAATGGGGTGGTAAATTTTTTAGTGGGGAAAAATTAAAAAAAACTTCCCCATTTTCAAAGGACTCCCCCCGCTGGAAAAAAAATCTTCTTTCTCCTCACACCAAAAAAAATTTCTGTGGGGGCACTTTTTTAAGAAAAAAAAAGACCCCAAAAAAACTTACCTCAGAAAGGGGGACAAAAAGGGGGGCTTCGGGTTTAAAAAGGGGGAATTTTTTTCCAATGAAAGAAATGGGTTTTAAAATTTTGTTTAAAGGGAGAAAGCCCCATATTTTAAATAATAAAAGAAATTAAAGGCCTTTTTTTGAAAAGAATCAAATCCAAAACGAAGTTCGCCATTTTAATTGGGGGAAAATTTGCCCAAAATTTTCCCCTTTTTCCCCCCCTTTAAAATTTTTTTCCCCTTTTTTTAAAAAAACTAAAATCATTCCCCCCTTTAAAAATCAAACCCCCAACTTAACCCCCGTGAAAGGAACATTGGGCCTTCGGGAAATCTTTAAGAAGGACAGGGGAGGTTTTTTTAACCAAATTTGCGGGCCCAATATTCCCCCAAAAAAAACAATAGCCCCGGGAAAACCCCCTAAATTTTTAAAAACAATTTTCTCCGCTTTTTAAAATTGAATTTTTAACCTTTCCAAACCCCCGAGGCACATCTTTTTAAAAAGCCCCCCAATTTTATTTTGTAAAGGGGCACGGATTTTACGAATGTTTGGGGAGGTAAGCACAAGAGGCCGGAAAGGGACAATTTTAACCAAAATTTTTCCCCAACCCCCCCCTTTTTTTGAAAGATCTTTTCCTAGTAAAGGGGCGGTTTTTTTTTTTTGCGTTTAAAACCCTTTAAACCCCCTTTGTTTTAAGAATTTTTTTCCGGGGAAAATTTTCCTTTAAAAAAAACCCCCCGGGAACTATTGGGGTTTTCCCCCTTTTTTCCAACCCCTAAGGGGTTTCCCCCCGGGTTTTTCCCGAGCACTTTTATTACCACCCCTTAACTTTTCCCCCCCCAAAGGTTTCTTTTTTTTTTTTCCCCACCACTTTTTAAAAAATGAAAAAAAAAAACCGGGGAAATTAGAATTCTTTTTCAAGGTTTAAAAATTTTTTTTTTTTTTTTTTTTTTTTATTTTTTTTTTTTCTTTTAAATTTTTTTTAATTTTTGGCTATTATTAATTGTGTTTTTTTATTTTTTTTCATTTTACTTTTTTTAAATTCCCATTTTTTAAATTTTTTTTTTCCAAAAATAATAAGTCTGAATTCCCCATTGTTATTTTTTAAAGTTTTTTAAAAAAAAATTTTTTTTTCCCCCCCTTTTGTTTAATAAAAAAATTTAAAATTAAATTGGTTTTTTTTTTTTTAAAAAAAATTTTTTTAAAATAAAAAACAAATATTAATTAAAACCTTCCTTTTTTTTAAATTAGATTAGTAGGTTCCTACCTTTTTAACCCTTTAAAATTTAAAAATTTTTTAGAATTAAAAACCCCTTTCCCAAAAAAGGGGAAAAAAAAAGATTTATTTTATTTCACCCACTTTTAAATTTGGCCCCCCTTTAATTGAAAAACTTGAAATTTTTTAAAATGTTTTAGGCGTTAAATAAAATTTTACTTTGCGTATGGGCCTTCTGTCTTTAGAAAACCTTTTTAGGAGTTTTTTTCTCAGAGGGGTTTAAAATGTTTTTTTTTTTTGGGGGAAAAAAAATCCCTTTTCAATTGTTCTAAAGAAAAAGGGTAAAAAATGGGAAAAAACCTTTTCGGTTCAAATCAATAAAAATTTTAAAACCCTAAGGTTTTTAAATTTTTTTCCTTACCCGGGGTGGTAAAAAAACGTGCCCTTTGGGGTTTTAATATTGGGGAAAAAATTTTTTTATGAAAATTTTATGACATCTTTCTCACCTTTTTAAAATGGGCTTTAAAACAAAATGGGGTTTGGGTTTTACCCAAAAATCATAAGGGCACATGGTAAAAAAACCAAACCGGAACTGGTTTTTTTTCCCCCTTTTTAACCCTTTTTTTTATCCAATCTTTTGGGTTTTTGTCAATTTTTGAATTTCTAAAAAATTTGATTTGGGGAAAAAAACCCCCCCAATCGTTTCTTTTTAAGTAATGGGGGGCCCTTGGGAAAATTTTTTAAAAACCCTTTTTTAAAAATTAAAAAAAACAAACTTGCAAATAAAAAAAGGGGGAAAAAGAAGTTTTAGAAAATGTTTGGTTTGGATGCCCCCTTTAGATTTAAAGAAAAATTTTTTAAAGTGTTAAAAGGGAGATTGACTTGGACTTTAAACAAAAATTGGGAAAAAACGCCCAATTTTTTAACTACCAAAATTTCCCTTTAAAAAATTTTTTGGAAAAAAATGGGTTTCCTCTTTCAAGGAAAAAACCAAATGTACGAAAAAAAAAACGGAAAATTTTTCCTTTTATGAAAAAAATTTGGCTATAATTAGTTAAAAATTAAAAATTTAAAAATTATAAAAATTTAAAAATTTTTTTAAAAAAATTTTAAAATTATGCTACCCCCCAATAAAAAGGGGGGGCTAAGCCTAACCCAAAACCCGGGAAAAAAAAATTTCCACCTCCCTTAACCAATTTAAAAATTTGGTTTCTTATAAAAGTTTTTATCCTTTTTCTAAAAAAATACATTAAAAAAAGTTTTTTAAAAAAAGGGGGGTTTTTTCTTTAATTTAAAAAGTTAAAAATTTTTTGATTAACAAGAAAAAATTTTTTTTGAGGGTTTTTTAACCCCATTTGCATTTATAAGAAAAACCTTATTCCCCAAAAAAAGTTTGAAACGTACATCTTAAAAAAACATACCATTTTGGGCATTCGAAAACAAAATTCCCCTTAAAAACCCCCCTGGTAAAAAAATAATACTTCAAAACCATTTTTTTGTAAAAGAAAGGCAAGGCCCCTAATTAGTTTTTCCGGGGGTTTTAAAAAAAACCAGCAAATTTTTTCCCTTTCCCATTTCCCCTTTTTTTAAAAGAGGGCAAATTTCTTATTTCAACTGACGCTTTTAATTTTTTTTTTTTTCTAAAATTAATTTTTCTTTTTTTTTTAAATTTAAAAAATTGTCTTTTTAAAAATTTTGAGCATAATGTTTAAATTTTAATTTTTTTTTAAAAATTAAAAAAAAATAATTTTTTTTTGGCCCCTTTTTTTTTTAAAAATAAAAAAAGCAAAGAAAAAAATTTTTTGGTTTTTTTTGGGACTTTTTATTTTAAAAAAAAAATTTAAAAAAATTTTTTTTATAAATCAATTGGGATAAAAATTACATTTGATATTTTGGGTTTTTGGTTGGTAAAAAATTTTTTTTGGGGAAAATAAATTAAAAAAAAAAAAAAAAAGGGTTTTAGTTTTAAAAGGGAAAATGTTTTTTTTTTATAAAGCATTTTTTTTTAAAAATTTTTTCGTGAACAGTATCTTTTTTTTTTTAAATTTTTTTCAAATATTTTCAAATTTCATTTTCCCTACATAAATTTTTCCCAAAAAAATTTTTTGAGTTTTTATAAAAGGAAAAAAAAAGAAAATTGTTTTATAATTTTTTTTAAAACATGTCAAAATTTAAAACCCTACAAATGGGAAGAATTATAAAAATAAAAATTTTAAAATTTTTTTAACATTTTTATTTTTAAAAATTTAGCCTGGGAATATTAAAAGGGTACAAAAAAATTAGGCCCCTGGGGTTTTTTTAAACCTTGAAATTTTAAGTTTTTTAAGGTAATTGCCCCCACCCTAAAAGTTTAGTTAAAAAATGTTTAAAAATATTTTTTTTTCCCCCGGGGGTTTGTTTAAAGGAAAACCTTTTTTTTAAAAAAAAAAAAACTGGGTTTTCTTTAAAAAAAACCCCTTTTTTTAAAAAATTTTTTTTTTTTTTTTTTTTTTTTTTATTTTTTTTTTAAAAAAATATTAACTTTTTTAGTAAAAATTAAAATTTTTTTCGAAAAAATTTTTTTTAAAAAAAAAATTTTTAAAAAAATTTTTTTTTTAAAAAAAAAAAAAATTTTAAAAGAGGTTTTTTTCCCGGGGGGGGGGGCCTCCGAAAAAAAATAAACCCCCCCCCCCCGGGGGGGGGAAAAAAAAAAAAAAAACCCCGGGATTTTTGCATTTTCCCGGTTTTTTCCTTTTTTTTTGGAAAAAAATTTTTAAACCAAAAATGTTTTTAATTTTTTTGAAAGAAAATCAAAAAAAAAAAATTTAAAATACCTTTAAATTCGGAATATGTTAAAATTTAAAATGTTTTTTTTTTTTTTTCTTTAAAAAAGTTTTTTTAAAAAAAATAAATTCCGGAAAAAAAATTCCTTTCAAAAAAAATTTAAAAAGGGGGTCAAGAAAGAATTTTCCCATCATTTTAAAAAAATTTGGGATTTTTTTTTAAAAAACCCCCCTTAAAAACTTTTTTTTTTTTTAGAAACCTTTTTTTTTGGGGCATTTTAAAGGGAAAAAATTTTTCTTGGGTTTTCCCCTTTTTTTTGAGAAACCATTTTTAAACCGGGAAAAAGGCCAAAAGTTTTTAAAAAAAAAAAAAAGCTAGTTTTTAAAATTTAAATTTTTTTTTTTTTTTTGAATTTTTTGGGTTCAATTGAAAACTTTTTTTTTACCAAACCAAAAAAAACCCCTTTTTAGCATCAAATCCCTATTTTTTTACCTTTAAAAAATTTAATGATCCAAATTTTTTTCCCTTTGGGTGACGGCCCGGGGGAAAAAAGGCTGGGTTTTTCAAAAGCATGACCCCGGGGGGGGGGGGGGAAAGCCCCCCCAAAAAAAAAAAAATTGACTCCGTAAAGGGGGGGGGGAGGGTTCAAGACCCCCTTTTCCTTTGGGGTTGCCCCAAAAAATGAATGTCAGGGGGTTTTGGGTGGACTCTCCTTTTTTTTCTTTTAACCCCCAAGTGAAAAAATCCATATCCTCCGCTAAAAAATTTTTCCTTTTTAAAATTTTTCGGCGAAAAGGAATGAAAAAAACCAAAAATTTTTTTTAAAATCCCTACAATTAAAAACGACACCAATTTCAAATTTCCCCGTAAAATTTTAAAAAAAAAAGGGAATTTAAATTTTTTAAAATTTTCCCCAAAACAAAACCTTTAAGATTCCCACAGAAAAATGTGCATCCCACCGCCCGAAAAAATTTAAAATTTTTTAAAAAATTTTTTTGTTTTTATTTTTTGGTTTTTAAAGTTTAAAAAAAAAAATTTAAAAAAAATTTTTTTTCTTCCAAAAACTTATTTTAAACCAAAAATTTTTATCTTCCTTTTAAATTAAGAATAATATATTTAAAAAATTTTAAAAAAATTTGTAAAAACCTAAAAAATTTTTTTTTTTAATTATTTTTTTTTAAATTACCCCAAATTTAAATTTTTTCCGTACCTTAATTTTTAATTAAAAAAAAAAATTAAATTAAAAAGTTTAAATTTTTCATTTTTTTTTTTTAAGTACTTTTTTTTAAAATAATTTTAAAAATTCAAAAAAAATTATAAATTTTTTTTAAAAAAGTTAAAAAATTTAAAGTTTTTAATTAATTTTTTTAAAAAAAATTTTTTTTAATTTTAAAAAGATTTTTTTTTAAAAAAAAAAAAAAAATTTTTTTTAATTTTTTTGTTAATTTTTTAAAACCATTTTTTTTTTAATTGTTTGTTTTAATAAAAAGTTAAAAATGTTTGTTAGATGATTTGTGGGTTTAAAAATAAAATAAAAAATTTTAAAAATTCCCTTAATGAAAGGGGAAAAAAAATTTTTGGAAAAAATCTTTTTTTTAAAATTTTTTTATTTTTTATTTTAAAAAAAACGTTTAAAAACAAAAAATTTTGAAAAATTAATAAAATTTTTAAAAAAGGGGTTTTAAATTTTTTCCCTTTATTTTAATTTTTTAATAAAGAAAAATTTAAAAAATTTTTTAAAAAATTTAAAAATTAAAAATTAACAAATTTTTTTTTTTTTTGGGAAATTTTAAAATTAAAAAAACCCGTTTTTTGTTCCTTTTATAAAATTAGCCATCTTATTATGCCAAAAAAAATTAAAAAAGGGTTTTGGGGTTTTTTTTGAAAGTTTATTTAAATTTTTTTGGGGTTAATATGGGTTTGTTTATTTAAATTTTCCCCAAAAAATCCCTTTTTTTTCGGGCTCCTTGGGAAAAAACCTTTGTTGTTTTTTTGTTTTTCCCCAAAATAGTTACACCCGCTTTTTTAAAATTTTTTCCCCAAAAAAATTAAAAAAAAAAAAACCTTATCTCATTTAAAATCCTTTTAAAAAAAAAATTAAAACTTTTTATAAGAAAAATTGCTTTTTACTTGGGAAATTACTAAAAATTGTAATATTCATTTTTCCCCAAAAAAGCTGTTTAGTTCATTTTTAAAAACTGAAAAAGCTTTTTTTTTTTTTCCAAAAAAAAAAAATTATTTAAATTACAACTTTTAAAAAAATGCCCCAAATGTTTTAAAAAAAAACAATTTTTAAATAAAAAAAACCCCCCCCCCCCAAAAACCTTTTTTTATTTTTTCATTTCTTTACCCGAAAAATTTATTGTTAAAAATGGAAAATTAGTTATTTTTCGGGGGGAAAATTTTTAAATCTTTTTTTACGAAATTTTTAAAATTGTTTTTTCTTTGTCCAAATAAAAAAAATTTTTAAAAAATTTTTTTTAAATTTTTTTGTGCCCCAAAAATTTTAAAAAAATTTTTCCCCCCTTTTTTTTAAAGAAAAAACTACCACTACCATTCAACTTTCCAAATTTTAATTTTTAACTTTTTAATTTTTTTTTTAAAAAGGTGCCCGGTTGGGGTCTCTCCTCTCCGCAAAATGGGAAAACTTTTTTTTTTTAAAAAAACCCCCGGGGCCCCAATTTTTCCACAAAAAAATTTTTCTTTATATCTAAAAAAAAGCAATTTTTTTAAAATTCTTCGGAAAAAAAAATTAAAATAAAAAAAATTTAAAAAATTTTTTAAAAAGTGATAAATGTAAAAATTTACTTTTTTTAATTTTTCGTAAAAATGGGTTTTAAAATTTGGGGCTTTGGTCTTAAAGGCCTCCCTTCGGGAAAATTTTAAATTGGTTTTGGGTTTTTAGTTTGGGTTTTTTTAAAAAAGGGGGGTAAACGCCCCGGGGATCAAGCAAAAAATTGGGGTTTGTTCGAAACTTGTATGTTTCTATTAAATTTTTAAATTAAAAAAAAACCCAAAAACTATTTATCTTTTAAAAAGGGTTTTAAAAAATTTTTTAAAGGGGGGGTTTGGTAAAAAAAAATCATTTTAAAATTTTGTTTAAAGTCAAAAAAGGGGCTTTTTTAAATAATACCAAAAAAAGGGCCCCCCTTTTTAAAACCCCCCCCTTTTTCTGTTTTTCCAAAACCCTCCCCGCCCCCCCCCCCCCCTTTCAACTCCCCCCCAAAAAACCCCACCACTCCCACTCTGGCCCTTGGGATTCCCCCTTGGGTTTTTAAAAACCCAAAAAAACCTTTCCCTAAATTCCCCCAAAATTTGCCCCCGTCCGGGTTACAACCCCCCCCAAAATTAAAATTTTAGGGGTTTTTTAAAATTTTTGAGTATCGGAAAGAAAACATTCGGGAACTAAAGAACCCGGAAATTTAATTAATTTTAACATTTTTAAGGAAATTTTTCCCCCAAATTAGGTTCCCGGGTTTTTGTTTTGTCTTCAAAAAATTTGGGGGGTAAAATACGCCCCCCTTTAAAAAACCTTTCCCGGGGGAACCCCTTCTGCCCTTAAGGGGGTTTTTTTTAAAAAAGGGGCAAACTTTTCCTTTGGCCCCGCACCCCCCCAAAAAACGTTTTTTCAACCCTTTTAAAAGGGGGCAAAAAAAAAATTCCCTAAAACCCTAAAAAAAAAGAAAAAGCTTTTGATTTTTTTTAAAAAA
This sequence comes from Stictocephala bisonia, assembly GCA_035578905.1. Classification (NCBI taxonomy): domain Eukaryota; kingdom Metazoa; phylum Arthropoda; class Insecta; order Hemiptera; family Membracidae; genus Stictocephala; species Stictocephala bisonia. Next base: position 28,031 of record JAQJVL010002662.1, on the reverse strand, counting down.
ACTTTTATTTTTTTTAAAAAATTTTTTTAAAACTTTTAATGGGGTTTTGTTTTCGGTTTTCCCCCCAAAACTTAATGATATTTTCCCCCAAAATGGTAGGTTTCTTAACCCAAAAAAATTTTAAAAATAAAAAAAATGAAAAGCTTAAAAATTTTTTTTTATTTAAAAATTTTTAAAAAAATTTTTAGGGTTTTAATTTTTTTTCCCCCAAAAACAAAATTTAATTACTTTTCCCAAACCCAAATTTAAAAAAGTTGTTTTTTTTTTTAAAATAAAATTCTTAAAAAATTGGGGCCCAATTTTTTATAATTTTTTTAATTTATATTAATTTCCCCAAAAAAATTTTAAAATGATGTTGCCCTTTTGGGAAAATTTTTTTGAATTTTTTTTTTGGAAACCCCGGGTTTTTAAATTGGTTGGGGGTGGGGGGGAGTTTTGGAGTTTTGGTGGGGTTTGGGTTGGGGCCCTAAAGTTTGGGGGGGCGGGGGGGATGGGTTTGGGGGCCCCCCGGAAAAGGTGGGGGAAAAATTTTTGGGGGGTGGGTGATGGTTCTGGTTTTTTTTGGGTTTTGGGGGGGAATCTATTAATTTTTACCAATTTTCAAATTATTGTTATTTACGAATTTTTTAAAAAAATTTTTAAAAAAAATTGAATTTTACACGAAGTTAAACAAACTGGGAAACCCCGTTTTAAAAACCTTGGAAAAAAGCCTATCGGTAGAAATTGATAAATATTGGGGAAAAAAAGTTGACTTTCTGACTTTTTTTTATTATTAAAATAAAAATTTTTTAAACCCCCAAACTTTTTTAAAAAAAAGGAAAATTAATAATGGGGGCTTTTCCTATCTTGAGAAGGGTTAATTTTGTTAAATCTCCAAAAAGATGTTCAATTTTTTTTTAAAAAATTTTTTGTTAAAACATCCAATTTTTTTTACTAAAAAAAAGCAAAATTTAAAATCTACAAAAGTTTAAAGGAAAATTTAAATTTTTTAAAAAATAAAATTTTTCTTTTTCCAAAAAAATATTTTAAAAAGGGGGTTGGGGGTTTGGCCCCCCCCCTTTAAATTTAAAAACAAATAAAAATTTTTTAAAAACGGTTTAAAACCCCTTTAAAAAATTTTTTTTGATAAGTTTGTTCAAAGAGTTAAAAATTTAAAACAACCGCCCAATTTTTTTGGAAGAAAAAATTTTTAATTTTAAAATAAAAGGGGGAAAAAGAAAAAAGGTTTTTTTTAAAATTTTTTTTATGAAATAAATAAAAAGAAAAAAAATTAATTAAATTTAAAGGGGTTTTTTTCCCTTTAACCAAAAAACTTTTTTTTTTATTCAAAAAGATTTTTTTAAACCCCCCCCATTATGTTAAATAAAACCCAAAAGGTTTTTTTTTTTTTGGGGTTTTTTTTTTTTTTTTTTTTTTTTTTAAGCATGTGGGTATGGTTCTTATTTTGGGTTAAATTCCCGTTTTTTTTAAGTAAATTTAAATATTTTAAAAATTTAATTTTAAAAAAAAATTTTTAAAAATTTTAAACTCCTTTTTTTTTTTTGTTTTAAAAAAAATTTTGGGAATTATTTTACTAAATTAAAAAAAAATGGGAAAAAAATTTTTTTTTAGTTTTTAAAAAACCATAACCATATATTTAAACACTAATAAAAAGAAGGGGGGAAAATTTTAATCAGTAATTTTTTTAAAAAAAATTTATGTCTTTTGTGGATAAAAAAAATTTTTTTAAAAAAAACAACTTTCCAATTATTAAATTTTTTTAAATTTTTCTAAGTTTCATTTTTATTGGTTATTAATTTTTAAATTGTCAAAAAACGCGTTTTGAGGGGTCTTCATTAAATAATTTTAAACCCGGGTTTAAAATCCCTAGTCAATGCCAAATTTTTTATTTTAAGAAGTTATAAACCCCAAAAAAGGAAATTTTTTAAAATTCCACCCTTTTTTTAAAAAAAAAACAATATTCTTCAAATCCAAAAATTAAAGGAAAATTTTAAAACCTTAAAAAAAAATTAAACATTTTTCTTATTTAAAAAAACCTTTTAGGGTTGTTTTGGGATAACCCTTTGGGACCTTTTTTTCCCTTTTTTTATTTTTATTTTGGAAAAAAAATTTTTTTTTTTTTTAAAAAAATAAATAAAACAAAAAAAATTGTTTTTTTTTGTTTTTTTTTTTTAAAAAAAAATTATTTTTTGGTGTTTCCTTTTTAAATTCGCCAAAACCCTTTTTAAAAAAAAAGGAAGTTGTGTCCCAAAAACCCCAGGGCCTTTTAAAATTTTTAAACTTTTGTAGGGGCCCCAAAAAAGCCCCTTGGTAAACCCCTTTTTTTAAAGTTTGAAAAATTACCCAAAAAAAATTTTTTTTCAAAACCCGAAAAGTTAAAACAATTTGGGGTACAAAAGCAGTTTTGACGAAAATTTTAAGGGGGAAAAAATTTTTGGGGGAAATTTGAATTAAGGGGGATGGACCCAATTTTGGGGAAGGGGGGTTAATACCAATTAGGAAAAATTTTCCCTTTTATCCCTGGCCAGGGGGGGGGTGAGGTCCCCCTCCCGGGGTTTTTTGGATTGGAAAATATGGGCCCCCCCCCCGCCGTCCGCATTTTTAGGCCCAAAAACAGGGAAAAATCTTTTTTATCAAATTTGGGGGGGGGTTGCCGAAAAAAAGGTTGAAAATTCCCATGGTTTTGGGGGGTCAGGGCTTTTTTTAAGGGGTTATTCAACCCTTTTCCCAAATGGACTTGACGGTGGGGGATTATGGGGGCCCGCCGGAGGGCCCCCGTGGGGGTTTGTGTTCCGTGGAAAGTAATTATTTTAAAAAAAAAATTTTAAAATACTTGCAAAAATAAAATTTTTATTTTTAAATTAGTGCCAACAGTTCAAGTTTTTTTAAATATTTTTAAAAAAAATTTTTAATTTATTAAAATTATAATTAATATGTTTTTTTTTTTAAATTTAAAATAAAAAAAATAAAATTTTCTTTCTTAAAAAAGTTACCAAATTTTAATTTTTTTTATTTTTTTAAAATTTTTCTTTTCTTTTTTTTTTTTTTTGGTTTTTAACCAAAATTTTTTTCCCCTTTTTGTTAAAAAAGTTTACCTTTTATTCCTTAAATTTTTTTAAATTTTTTAATAAAATTTTTTTTTTTTTTGACGCCGGGTTTGGGTTTTTTGGTGAGGGGGAAAGGTTTTGAAAATTGTTTTTTTTTATTTTTAAATTTTCCCCCTTTTAATTTTATTGTTCCCTTTTTAATTTTTTTTTTTTTTTTTGATTTTTTGAATTTTGGGGTTTTTTTTTTTTTTTATTGATTTTTAAAAATTTAAATAAAATTTTTTTAAAATTTAACATTTTATTTTAACTTAATCAACCAACTTTAATTTTGTTTTTTTTTATAAAACAAAATTCATTTTTAAACCATATTTTTTTTAAAGACTTTTATTTTTTTTTAAGGGGGGTTTTTTTTATTTTTAGGAAATTTAGGTTTTTAAAATTTTGTAAGTGGGGAATGTTTTAAAATTGTGTGCGGTGGGTTTTGGGGGTTTTCCTCCCCCATATTTTGCCCCCCCCCTCAGACAATTTTTGGGGTTTTTTCTCCCGCAAAATTTTATTTTTTAAAAAAAATTGGGGCTGTTAAAAAACCCCCTTTGTTTTTGAGTTTTGGGTATTTAAGTTCTTTTGTTAAAAATTTTTCTATGGTTAACCTTATGTGTAAAAGGGGCTTTTGGTTTTTTTTTGGAGCCCCAAAAGGGCGTGGTTGGGGAGCAATTTAGTCGTCTCCCCCTTGTTTTATTTTTTAAAACTTAATTAGGAAACCGATTTTTTAGCGTTAAATTAAATGGGGTCACTTTTTTTTGGGGGGCCGGGCCCCCTTGGGATTCTGATTTTGAAATATTTCTTTTTTCTTAAAATTTTTTGAATTTTAAAAATTTTTTTCAAATCTTTTCCCAAAAAAATTTTTTCAAGTTTTTTTTTGAAAGAAAATTTCCCTTCCCCAACCCCCCAAATTTATTTTAAAATTTATTTTTCCGTTAAGCCCCCTTCCCAAATGGGCCTCCTTCCTGGTATTTAAATTTTCCCTTTTTCCTAAAAACTTAGCCCCCAAATAAACCCCCCCAAAAAAAAAAAAAATTATAAAGCAATTTTTAAGTTTCTTTTTTTTTTCATTAACCTTTTGGGGGACTTTTTTTTTTTAAATTTTTTAACCCTTTTTAAAATTTTTACCTTTTTATAAAAAAAGCTTTTGATTAAAAAAATTTCAAAAACCTTTTGGCTTTAAGATGATTTGCTTTTTAAAAAAGGAAAACCCTTTTTTTGGGGGCTAAAAACTGGGATGGTTTTAAAAAAAATTTGTGTCCAATCAAATAGTAAGAAAAAAAAATTTTTTTTCCCCCCTTTTTTTACCATAAAACAAAAAATTTTGGCCGCGAAATGGGGCTTTAAAACCCCTTTTAAAAATCCCAACACTTCCCTCGTTTTTTAAAAACCCGGGCCGTGGGTTCCTGTTCTTCCCCCTTTTTTGTTACCTTTTTTTGGACGTTTTTTTTTCAGTCAGGCTAGTTGTAAAAGCAACTGAAATACAATTAACAGTCGGGCCATAAAATTTTTTAAAATTTTTCAAAAATTTTTTGGGCCCCCAAATAATTATTTATTTTTAATATTTTTCCAAAAATTTTTCCTTTGGGTTTTTCCCCATATAAATTTTTTATTCTGTTTAACCCTTTTTTAAAAACCCCCAGAAACCCCGTGTAAAGGTAGAATGGCGCTTCTTTTTTTTTTTTTCCTTTTCCAATTTTTTCGGACAAAAAAAAAAAAACCGCACCAAAAAAAAGGTATTTTTCCCCTGGAAAGGGGAAAAAAAAATTTTTTTTTTTTAATTTTTTCTTGTTTTCTTTTTTATTAAATTAAAAAGGGTTTTCTTTTTGTTCTTTTTCTTTTTCCTAAAAAGGTTTAAATTAAGGGTTTAAATTTTTTCTTAAAGGGAATCGGGAAAAAACCCCCCTTTTTTCCTTTTTTTAATGCAAAAAAAAAATTTTTAAATTAAATTTTTTTCAATTTTTAAAACAAAACTTTTATTTTTTTAATTTACTTAAGGGGGAAAAAAAGAAGCTCTTGGGCCCCCCGCCTAATGAAATGTAAAAAAAAACCCTTAAATGGGTTTAAAAAATTTTAACAAAAAATTTTTAAAAAGGACTTAATAAAGGGAAAAAACGTTTTTAAAAAAATAAAAATTTTGAAAGGGTAAAAATTTTAACTTTTTTTAGGGAACCCAAATTTTTAAAGGGGTTACCTTTTACCCTAATTAAAAGTTTTTAAAGGGGTTTTTTTTCCTTTAATTATTTGGGTTTTGTTAAAGGATTTTCCAACTCTTAAAAAAAACTAAAAAAATTAAAAAATTTTTTTTTAAAATTTAAATTTTAAAACCCAATTTTTTAAAATTTTTTTTAAAAAAAGGGGTTAAAATTTCAAATTTTTTTTTTAAAATTTTTAAAAGTTTAAAATAAATTTTTTTAAAAGGGTTTTTTTTTAAAAAGTCCC
>JAQJVL010002662.1:0-17500 GCA_035578905.1 Stictocephala bisonia | reverse complement strand
GCCAAAACTGCGACACAGCAAAGTTATATGCAATGTTTGGACCACGCTATGAACAAGCAACAGTCACCCATGCAATGCTAGACTCATGCTGAAACAGAACAGTTTAGATTGTCTAATGACTACGCAAGGCGTCATCAGCTTGCGTGCATCGACCGCCGTGGCGATGTAAGGTGTCACCAGCAGCGAATGTTAAATTCAATGTTGATTTATTTTTAATTTTTTCTTATTAGATAAAAATGGTTCTTTTCAAGGCCATTTCCAATTGAATACTGTAAAATCCTTTCTTAGTGCACCTCTATGATACAAAATCTTGATTTCCTCAAAATGTCAAGTAAATTATATGTAACAGAATAAATATTTATTAGATAAGCTGTTTTATTTGGTAACTGTTTCTCATTATGTTAAAAAATCAAATGGTTTTAAAATCCACAGCAAAAATATATATGCTTACACCAGCATAATTATAAACAGCTGTTTTTTGTATTAATAAAAACACTGTAGCGCTCACAAGATACAAAATAAGTCTAATCATTTTATTATATCTTCTTGCCGACTCAAGAATTTTGTGGGGACCAATTCCCTTATATAATTAAATATGTAGATAATATTATTATTTTTCATTCAAACAGCTGACTAAAATACATTGAAATTTTAGAAAAATATAATTCTGGCAATATTATAAAAAAGTAGACTTCACATATGGTGAACTTCTCTGTATCTTAGAATGTTTGCTTATGACACTTTGCGGCATGTTTTGGGGTTGATAATTGAATTGTAACAATTTACTGTGTTTGTTTTAAGTACAAGAAAAGTTTCATCATTTGTTACCTGAAGGAGAAGAGCTTATGATGAGTAGGTCTCCATTCAACAAACACTGGATGGGTCAAGGCAGTCTAAGTCGAGGTGGTCAAAGTGTCTCTGCACAATCCATAGCAGTGCACGATCTTCCCTTCTCTGCCGCCAGACCATCTTGTATTGCTTCTCCTCCACACACATTTGAGGTATGTTTTAGTTAACTATAAATCAGGAGGATTTGCAAAGATTTAATTTATTGCATGTATTCGCTAAAGCATCTCTAAGAAAAACTGTTGACAGTTTTGGTTCTGTGATTTAAGCTTTTATCCACTAGTACTCAGGCCAAGAACATAAGAAACGAGGACATAACTTGCAACACATGTTGTCTTTGAATGCAATGTAAAACTTTGTACATGACATGCCAATTACAAGTAAATTAACAAAAATCAAATTTAATAAAAAAAACTCAAAGTAGAAAACGTTAATCTTCAGATGAAGCCACTACTCTGAACCATCAGTACTGGCCACTACAAATTATACCCTTGGTAAATAACAACCAAATCAAGGGTTTACCTTTTTCTTGCTTCTAACTGGTTTTAAATAACTGATTTCTTCTGAATCAAGCTAAAACTCATTTGATTCTCTTTAGTTTAAGACTTATACCTCAAGCTCAGTCCACAAATCATCATTCTGATTCTGATTCAAGAAAATGTATTGGCATTTATATAGATAGTAATTCAATATGGGGACATCGTATTGGTTTTATTACTTCAAGGTTATCTAGAACCATCACCTCTAAGATGTCATATACTCTGTTCATTTTTGATTCTTCAGTCCAGCTCAGTCGGCCGAGCCGACAACAGCTCTCCGTGCAGTGCTCGTTTCTACTCAAGGTCACTCACCACGTGCTCGTGTTCTATACGCGCTGTGCGTGTTTCAGTTTTTCGAATAGTGGTTTTTATTAATTTATTGTGAAAGGGCCCCTTTTGGGTGGCGTCTGCAGAAACGAATGTAGTGATTACTAGCAGCAAAAAGTCACTTTATGTGAAATTTGTTTCCATCTTCACTTTTTTAAAAAACGAAAGCGAGAGGAAAAATAAAGCGATCTACCAAGGACTGGAGATGTGTTTCATGTGGGGTAAATATCTACTCATGGAAGTGTGAAGTCGAATGTGTCAACGTCTAAATCCCATCACAAAGGGGATTTCCCTTATCAAGGTAATGGAAGGCTTAAAAAAAGGACATGTTTAGTGAAATGTCTTCTTTTAAGGCTGAAATAGCCGAACTTTCAACATTCCGTGCATTTATGTTTCCAACATGTTGGACGCCTCTAACGTATTGTGGAGGACATTAAGAAGAAACTTGCAGAGTACAGAGTTGAGAATCAGGCGCTGAAGGGGAGTAACCAGGCTTTAACCAATGAAATTTGTGGGATTTCGAGGGGAGGATGCGGAACTTGGAACAATACACGGGGAAAATAACATTGAAATCGCGGTGTTCCGGGTAGTCGAGAGAGGGGGGGAGAACATCACTGACGTGTTGACAGATGTGGGAGCGGCCCTTGGAGTGGAGGTGAAGGAAGACGGACATCCCCTGTGTACCCCGTGTACCGTCATACAGAAACGTCCGGGAACCATCTGTTATCGTCCAGTTCATGGGCCAGGTGGATCAAGGAGCAGTGGATAGCAAAGTTCCGGCAGAAGAAGAATCTGAAAAGCTGGAGATATAAACCAGCACTTCCCAGCTCAATGTGTGTTTGTCAACGACCATCTCTCGCCGGAAAATAACCCAGTTCCTGTCCAGCTCAAGCAGAAGGGGAAGAAAAACTCGACTACAAATTCGTCTGGTGCCGGGACGGAAAATTCTTCGCCAGGAAAGCCGAGGGTCAGCCAGTGAAAAAGATAAAACATTATGAGGACATGGAAAAACTCAGTTGACCTGTAAGTACTCAGTTAAAATTGTAAGTCACATCTTAAAATGCTTAGGCCCATGTTCGTTATTTTAAAGTACCTACTAAAATTTATATCCCAAAAAAAAAAACAAACTCAGATCAGATAGTTTTTCAATTTGTTTTTTATTTCACAGAATAATTTAAGCCAAAATTTAATCTATGCGAACATAAGAAGTATGCGACAAAATTTTGATAGTTTTTTGCTGGTTTTAAATCAAATCAAACAACGGATAAGTTTTATAATCATGAGGAAAATATGGATTGGCAGTGACGAAGTTGAACTTTATACATTCCGGGGTACAATGTTTTCCAAACTGCTGTAAAAAATAACTTTAGATCAGGAGGAATTTTATGTTATGTTTTAGCCGATATTTACTGTGTTAAATTTAAATTTAAATTGTACCACAGCTGATACTTTACTTTTAAAAATTAAATATCAGGAATTGTTTTTTAATATCTTTTGTTTTTTATAGATTGCACAGTTATTCTGAAAAATTATTTTGTTGTGGAATTAGGTAATAAGTTAGATCCATTCCTATCAGTACTACCCTTATTGGAGATTTTTAAATTAATATAATAGACAATACGCCAAGTTCACACAGTTATTTAAGTATGTTAAACAGTAATGGTTTTGTTCAGTTTTTTGCTCCCCAACTAGAATAACTACTAATTCCCAAACTTGTATAGATCACATTTTTATTAGACAACCGTAATACTTTCATATTTAAGAGTGCGGGTTTTCGACATGGGTTTGGACAGATCATTGTATGTTAGGCTTAAAAATAGTTTTAAACCAATTACAAAATCAGTCTAGTAATAATTGCAATATCCAGAACAAAACTGTGTTGCTGTCTTTGTTGATTTTGAAAGGTGATGTAAAAAATTTAAGTTCTGTAAATTGGAGTGTTATTTTCTGCACCCAGATAATGTTAGTACAAATTTCAGTTATTTTTGGGTTTATCAAGTAATATAATTAAATAATTGCAAAAATGTCAAAATTTGAGGTTTTGTAAACTTTAAAATATTTAGGTTAATCAGTCCTTGGATTAACACCAAGTTACTAGATAAAATATAAAGAAAACACAAATTGTATAAAATTTATAGAAATAGACCGTATGATAGAAGCTTTTCTGAATTTTACCAATAGATACTGTAGTAGATTAAAAATAGAAATTAACGAGACGAAATTTTAATTTATTTTCTAAAAAATTAATGAAGCAAAAGGGATTCATCTCTTCAATGGAAATTGTAAATTAATTGAGTGGATCAAATTCTAAGAAATCTGTTGACAAAATAGAATTTAGAAACGGAGGATCTTATCTGATTCGTATGCAGTAGCCGCACAATTAAAAATTTACCTTATCGAAGTACAGTCTAGCCAATCGTTCAAATGCAGTCAATGAACTCAATTTAACCCCAAGGCTGTTTTCCCTTTTTTTTACCCTTTCAACGAACGAAAATGAAGTATTAAAAATCATTAAATTTAAAAAAATAAAAAATATCCGGTTTTGATAACGTTAGTGTAGCATTGATCAAACACATTGCTCACGTAAATATCTCCTGTTCTTGCTAAGCTTATAAATTTAAGCTTCTCTACAGAGGAATTTCCAAAACAATTAAAATCAAGCGCAGTTGTGCCAATTTACAAAAAAAATTTACATCTATAAAATTGGACAATCTTCCGCCCAAATTAGTTTGCTCTCAGTATTTTCCAAATATTCGAGAATTTAATGAAAATAAGATTACTCGGTTATTTAAATAGTATACAGTTTTTTAGTATGAATCAGTATGGCTTCAGGGAGGGTAGATCAACTGAGGATGCCCTTATTAATGTTACAGATATGATATATTCCAGCTTAACCCTTTTGGTGCTGTGGCTTATTACTCACTCACATACCCAAAAATGCTAGCCAAATTTAGCCGAAAGTGCAGAAGTTCAGAAAAAAAATCACACCATACTTATTCGAAACTGATATCTTTATAAATTTTTTTTCATAAATTTTTCAGGATAAGTTGGAGAATAAATATGTACCCCAAAGTTTGCCGAAAAAAAAATTTTTTATAAATGAAAAACGAAAAAGAAAACAAAAAAATTTTTATGTTAACTTTTTTATTGAGTTTGATTATAACATGATAATGTTCAATAACTTAATTAATACTATTAATACTAATTCAAAAAAACACAATACTAATTATAAAACAGTAATACCAAATTATATTACACGGGCAAACAATACTTCTAACACAGCATAGCATACTAGCAGCAGGGCTACTTGAAACGTAAACAAACAATCTGGTCAAGTATTCTTCTTCTCCAAAGCGATTTGTTATTACCATCCCAAGACAACGAAACAGTGAAAAAGCAATTCCTTGAAGCTTTTGGAACACAATACGATCGTTTGCACCCAGTAACATTAATTTCATTACGGCATTATATACGAAATACGGATAGTCGCTGGCAGCGATTCTCGCACTTTAAGACTAAACTGTGGAATCGCTGACAGCAATGCTGTAGCACTAAAAGGGTTAAATGACGGTAAAAAATCTACGGGTCTATTTATAGACTTTAAAAAGGCGTTTGATTTGGTAGATCACAGAATTTTATTACTAAAACTGGAGGCGGTGGGAGTGCGGGGTGTAGCCTTGAGCTGGTTCGTAGCTTCCTCCAGGGCGGGGGGAATAGCGGAGTGGGAGTTGGACAATCTTTTCAGCGCACCGCTTTCTCGTCGCACAGTGGTTTTTGGCGCAGGGCAGTGTCATCTCTGCTACTCTGTTTTGATTTTTATTAGTGATTTATTAGAGCAGAATTTTAATGGGAAGGCAAGTGCTTTCGTGGATGACATAGCTTTTTTCTATTCCCAAAACATGCACAAACCATTTGGCACCAAAAAATTTATCAAGATTTTTTATTTTGAGACGATGGTGTGAATTGAACAAAATATCAGTTAACGTTTTATAAAACGAAGTATGGTGATTTTGATTTTAAAAATTTTGGGCTTTAACCGCGATTTTAAAATTTCATGATATTAACTGTGCGAAAAATATGGAAGATCTATGTAATTGTAAATATATAACAAAAGAAGAAAATTTTTAAATATCTTGGAGTAATTTTTGATTCAAAATTGTCATGGGAGGGAAACACATAACTATACTGCAAAACAAACTTAAAGCGGGTTACGAGAGAATTTTATTTTTTGCGAAATTTCTGCCCATGAAAAGTTTGTTAAGAACTCTTTTACTTTGCTCTAGTAAGTTCATGACTTCAGTATGGAGTTGTGTGTTGGGGTGGGACTTTTAAATATTTAATAGAGAGATTAAGAGTGGTGCAGAATCATTTTATGAGAATAATTACCCCACAAGAGATCGAGACAGCTCATTTCCGATTTTCGTTCAATTGAAAATATTACCATTACAACATTTGTTTGTTTTTAAAGTCCTCAGACTTTTTTACACTAAAAGTGGTAATTTTGGGTACAACGGACCTAAATTACGGTACCAGAAGCATAGTCCGGAGAATGTTTAGAACTCCTAAGATTAACAAGTCCGTATTGAAGCATTCATTTCTGTATAATGGTCCAAAATGTTTCAACAAGTTGCTTTATGAAATTAAAATTTCCGTTAACGATAGAAAGTTTTGTAGTAATTTAAAAGCTTTTCTATTACTAAATGAAAATTGTAACTTATTCTACAGTTAAAAAAGAAGTTGTGTTCTCGTTTATTTGTGTTTTATAGTTGTATTGTAATGGTATTATGTATTTTGGTTTTATTTTTGGTAAAAGTATTGTAATAATTGAAATAAGAAATTGTAAATATTTTTTATACTAGGCTGAAGTGAATTTTTTTGTGTTTATTAGTATTGTAGTGAAGTGCAGCAGTGTGTGAATTGCAGTAAAGGTACGGTTTCTTGCATAGCAGGTCCTGTTATGTGCCTTATCAGTGTTAGGTGTAGACGCCACGGAGAGCAGCCCGGTGATAACATGTTTACTATAATCTGGACTCTGACAAGAAACCTGTTGTATTTTGTTGCCTATACTGACCACACTACTCGTAAAAGTGGTCAGTCAATTCCGGGTTGTTTTCTTATTATAACTATGTACTGGTTATGATGGAATAAATTCATTTATTCTTTTCAAATGTCTAAATAAAATTTCAAAGAGTTTTATATTTCAAGTAGTCTTACTGGATTCTCCATGCATTGGCTACCAAACATGATGATTGACAAACAACCTAACATTTTTCTTTTAGGTGATTTTATTTTAGTACATACCAAATGGTGAAACATGCCAACCACTATATACCCCATGTAATTGCAGAGGGTAGATTAAACAAAAATTGATAATAAATAAAGAAAAAGAAATGTCAAGTCACAAAGCTAAATCCTAGCCACTCTCCGCCAGCCTCGCTAATTCTGTAAATATCAGTTAACCTATGAGAATGAGCAAATATGGCAATGTGCTACTAAGTGATCCATTATCAATATATTTTCTCCACGGTTAAATGACAGAATAAATTTACTTGTATCAATCTCTCTAGATTTCAAGTAACTCCATCTTTCCCATGACAATTCAAAATCTATTTAGTTAAGTCCATTTCCATAGGAAAGGTTCATTCTTTCTACACTTTATAGGATCAGAGTTAACACAAATCGATTTGTCCCTCAAACATTTTCCAAGTCTGCGTCTAGTCGACTTTAAATAAAACGGGTTTCATATTACTGAGAAACAGTGCTTCACGCCAAAATAAAAGCATAAAAACCAAACAGAACTAACAAAGGAGAGAAATTGTTTAATCTTCTACTGACACAGATTCAACAAAAATCATTTTATTACCTTTACTATCATAATTTTATGATGCACGTAACAATCTCAACACTTATCAACATTACAAAGAGTGCAAAAATACATGAACAAAAAACCCCAAATCCCCTCTGAGGAAGAAAATTGGCCAATCCTCTGTTTTAAAACCCGTAAAAATGAAGCCCATATGTTGGATGTATGTAAGAAAAAACATTCCTTATTGTTTATCAATTAAGTATTTCTGTTAAAGTACATTCTTTGATAGGAGCAGGACGACCACTGGTAGTACATACGTGTGTTTCAGGATAACAAAGACCTTGGATTGGATCAATATAATCTGAACTATGAAACCCCTACATTGAAAGTCACAGGCAAGACTGTTAATGAAGTTAAAATTCAAAATGTTCAAGATAACGTGAGAAGTAAAATGGGAAATCAAAATAATAGTGTTCAAAATAAAGTCCCAAATGGAATTAACCCAACTGCTGCTGGACCAAATGTCAACGATCAATTACAAGCACATTCACAACCCTCCACACAAAAACCGGGCCAAGAAAGAAAATTATCTAGTAAGTAAATGTTCATTTAGCTGTAATAATTAAAATCTGTATTAGTTATAACCATCTTATTGTCAATACCAGTATATTTTTGATATTATATGAATGGTGAAATTTGTATAGAAGTTTACCTATTATCTTCTGCATTTTGTAGGAACCCATTTAAAATAATTGTCTACTCATAGTATACTCGCAACTGGTTTGCAAAATATCTTAAGAAACATTAAATGTATTGAACATCATTTTAAGATAATCAGTACAACATTTTTATAATTATTTTGTTTTGATTTTGTTGTTATTATGGTAATATTGTACATTTTTTACCAAGTTTTTTCTGACTCCTTAGGGACATTTTTTATCAAAAAGGTTGTTATGGAATGGTAGTTATCTTCAAGTTTTAATAATGATGTCTGGAAGTTGAAATACATTTGTTTCGGGTGTATTATCTTGCAATTGATATTGAAAAGGTTTTTTTGTTTATTGGTGGTTAAAAAGTATTGGTTTTGTTTGCCAGTCTCAAAACTGGCATCATGAGTTCGAGGGTGCATTAATAGACACAAGTGTACTAACAGTTGAACTTTTTGGTCAGGTTGACATGTAAATTGAAAGTCATGAGTTCTTAGATATTAAATCATGTGGGTTGAGGAGTATTCATATTTACAAGATATTTGTGTTTAGGAATATTTAGGTTGTCCGGTTGTCAGAATTTTGGATTTTATTGTGGTTACAACATTTTTAGTGAATTTTCAATCTCAAGATCTTGATTGCATCAGCATTAGACAATAATTTTAGGTGTTGGCAGTCAAAGTAGATTGCATGTATTTTTTGTGACAGAATTTTTAATGTTCACTGTCTGAAGGTAATAGATATATTGTATGGGAGAGTATTTATGTTTAGGTATTCACAATCATAAGATTTTAGATGACTGGAATCCTTAAGGTCATTATTGCATCGGAAACTTTAGGTTTTTTTTAAGATCTCAAGTGTAGGAAGTAATTTTTAGGTAGTAAACAGGTTAATTTTAGGGCACTAGTCTTGGGGTTTCAGTACAAAATGAAAGGAAAGCATCATATCTGGTAAACTCTAAATAGAAACATACACACAGCACAAAAACAGATTTAGTTAGTGAAATACTGTATTTTGGGCCACTGCCCCCCTACCCTTCTTCAGTCACTAAACAACTTAGTTGTTGGCCAAGTAAGTGATTTAAAGCATTGAATATAATGATGAATACAGGTTTTTAACAATGATAGTTTGACATGTAGGATGAATTGGCAATCATAATAAACCCAACTCCTATTTCTTTGCCTGAAAACATCTTCACCTGTAACCAAACTTAAGTAAACAAAGCGATATCATCACGTTTTAAGTACAATTTATATTACCTTTTGTCTGAATTGTAATTAATTCTTGTTTTTCATCTTTGTGTCATTTTCAGCCAGTTCTGTATCCAGCTCAGTGATGGAAAGTTCTATGCCTCAGATAGAGTATGAAGAACTTGTGGCCGCAACCAATGGTTGGGACAAAACATTGTTGTTGGGCCAAGGAGGCTTTGGCAAAGTTTATAAAGGGACTTGGAAAAACACTCTTGTTGCAATAAAAAAATTGGAAGCTCAGGTCACCATGATATCAAATTTTATTCATATATTTTATAAGAGTTAATTTGCTTTATTTTTATTATTTTGAAAATGTTAAAGCTTATTTCTTCATGACTAATAGCTGAGAAATTTCTCAATTAATTAGAAATTAGAGTATTAATAGAAATAAGTTTATGGCAATTTAAGTACAAGATAGTATATATATAATGGAGATTCACATGGGAAGATTCATTAGACTTCTATTCCTCTTTTGTCAAAGTTACTGTCTCTGTACATAATTCTGTAAACAATCGGAATAGGGTGGTTATCCCCAATTACTTCACGAAAAGGAGTAGAGATGTGCGGTGCAGCAAATTTTTTTCAATTAGATGCAGGGATGCAATTCAAAGAATTTCGATTTGATGCGACTCGATTCGATGCACACATACAGAATTCATGGTTTTTATTAAGTTTTAGAAGGAGCAGAGTAACAATAATACCTTTTGTTACAGGTACCCTATCTTGCTAGTACAAAGAAAGATAATTTAAAACATAAGTTTATTGATCATATAAATGTTAGCTATTTAATATTATATGTATGAAACAAAAATACAAAAATAAACTTTATATACAGTAAGAAGGTCAGTTTAAAATAATGTACGAAAATAAGATGAAGAGATTCACAAAATGCATTAGGCCTAAAGCACAACAAATCATAATTATTTTGAATTATAATTTCAGAGCTTAGTAAATTTGTTTAACACTAAGCATTCTTATGTAATTAAGTTAAAAGAGGACAAATATAGGAAAAGCCAGTAATGAAGAAAGTTGATGGCTCTGCATTAAATTTGTTCATTTTAAATGCCAGTAGTTGTACTTTAGTGTTGTTGTGGGTGCGTAATTGGTCAAAATTATAAAAATTTAATTTGTTAAATTTAAAATAATATATTTCACAGCAAAAAGAAGAATGTATAAAATGATGGTAAACAATTTAGTTATTGTTATTCACTATCATTGTTGGAAAATGCTGAAAGCCATGTATAACTGTTTATTTTTTAACTGATGATAAGTTGACTGAAATAAAAATTAATGTAAAGTTACATAAGCATAGGCAAATAAAACGTACTAAATCACAGAATTTGTTTAGAAGAAGCATAATTTTTATTTAAGTTTAACAATCCATTATTGTTTAGTCAATATATTACAATTGATAAAACAGTTTTAACAAATATATACTATAAAATGTACGTTACTAAGTACATTGAGTTTTTTAAAATATTTTCTAAAAACAGGTTGAAAATATATGTAAATAGAGTTGTTTTTAATAATTAATGTTTAATTATACTTTCTTTTAATGCAAATAATCTTGAGTAATGTATTTTAGAACACAGTGCCAACGGACTAACTAAATTGGAACGTGAATTATTAAAAATGCAATACGTTTGAATTTATAAAAGAAAAGAAAATAAGACTATTTTGATTAGAAAATGTTTTAAAGATTGACTGTAGAGGCCAGGTATCCTATCAGACAGGAAGTAATAACAAAAGTCACAATAACGAACGGACTGGTTTTATTAGCAATATTTAACTTTTATCAGCAATATTCGACTGTTATCAGCAATAGTATGACTGTTATCAGCAATATTCCAAAATACAGTTGAATACAAAATGTATTATACTATTCAAATTATCTATGCAACAATTCATACTATTTGTTATCAAATACGGATCCCAAAATAATTGCCGACTATTTGAGATTGACTGTCTGTATGAGAATGTTCTACTGATATGTGTTACGCTCTATGCACGTAAATTATGTATGTTTGATCTCGTACTTTTGAATTCTGTATTCGTTATCGCAATATAATCGTTTGTATCCGATCGTGCTGATCCCTGTCCACTCGAAACAAAAACAAACTCAGTAATAATCATTTTACAACTATTTTATTGTACAATATTTTATTTAAAACATCAAAGTAGTAGTTCTAAAAGACAAACCAATAAATATTATAGATTAAAAAGGAATTTTTCTTAACCCTCCATCGGGCGTAAATTTAAAACACGATCAGGCGCGCAAGGAGGTTTCCTCCGGGTTTAATAAAAATTCAATATATTTCAATAAATCTTACATTATTGGTTAAGTTAACATATTAAACTGTTTCCTCAAGTTAAGAAAAAAAAATAAATTGTGGTGAAATATTTTTAACCATAAAAATATTTTTCTACAAAACCAAAAATCACAAAAAAGTAAAGGGTATTCACCATTGTTGTGACAGAAAAGTCTTTCGCTGATCACGCTGGATTCCATTTCTTCTTTGCAGTTAACACATCCAGATAGTATGTCCCGAATCGTGTCACTGGGCTATATTAGTATCCTGTAGCCGTCTTTTGTAACAAATTTCAAACAAATATTCAGTTGGGCTATTTAAAAGTTTATTTTGTTCCTCTCTTTTTAACTGGACAAAAGTCTGCAATTCTCTCTTTTCAGTTTCCATTTGGAATTCACAATTAAAATTTAACTTAAGTATATATGTAAAAATGTAGGAAAAAACAATATTACAACATGAGCAGCAGTATATTACATTTTTGTCTTAAAAAACCAGAGCACAATCGGGCGCACACGGAGCTTTCGTCCTGAATCATATAACGCGGTTGGGTGCACACAGAGGTTTCGTCCAGCACGTTACAAAAACTCGCCTCACACTGATCTTTGTTTTGAAAACAGAGGGAGGGGTATCATAATCACTTCCTAGAATTAGGCTCATGAAGTAAGCCAGAGTGCGAACTGCCGACACCAGGATAACATAGCCTTATGAATAAAATAAAATAACCACGGAGGAAACCTCCGCGGCGCGCCCCATGGAAGGTTAATATTTCGTCATTTTGGCGTATCAGAATGATTCTGAGACATTGATATTGCTTATGCATCGTGGCACTATTGATGCATCACGTTACTTTCTATGCATCAACATCTGGAGTAGTCCTGAATCGAATTGTCGATTTGATGCATTGAAACAATTTTTTCAAATGCACATGGTGGAAAATTATAATAATAATAAATAATTTTTCAATTCAATTCAATTCTACTGGATACAAAAAAATTGTAGCACAAAATAATGGTTCAAATACAATTCTCATAATCATTAGCAGACTGCACAAGGTGGAAAATTAATGTGCTGGGCCCAAATTAATAGTACAGAGGGCCAATGAACCGTTGGATTGTGCTTGGATGAATTCTCTAGCAACTATTATTTATTTAACAAGACATATGTAAATTACATTACTAGGGATGGATAAGAGGAGATTTTTAGGTTTGGGAGGGAAACAAGAGGGAAA
Source organism: Stictocephala bisonia (assembly GCA_035578905.1). Classification (NCBI taxonomy): domain Eukaryota; kingdom Metazoa; phylum Arthropoda; class Insecta; order Hemiptera; family Membracidae; genus Stictocephala; species Stictocephala bisonia. The sequence goes on along the minus strand of JAQJVL010002662.1, from coordinate 4,488 downwards.
TTGATTTCCTCCCATATTTTGGTAGGGAAACGAGAGGGAAATTAATTTCCTTCCAAATTTCGAGAAGTTTTCGGAGGGAATTTTCCCCAGCTTATCATACATTAATTTTCAAACTTAGTATATAAAACAAATAAACCGAATCATTGTATAATAATAATAATTTATTGGTACGTCATCTAGTAAGAAATTCAACCATTAATGTTAAGGTACATTTATATACTCATTTAAAATTATCTTTATTATTTTTCTGTTATCTACAAAACAGAAAAAAATCAAACAGGTTTAGACTAGACGATAACAGATTACACACTTAATAAATAAAACAATCTTATCTGATATAACTGAATTAAAATTGTAACAAGTGAAATATAAGAATGGTAGTTACATATTACATGCCAATTTAAATCAAAATTAAAATTATCATAAAAACTAGACATGCATGAATTTTTCAATTAATTAACTGAACTAAATTATAACTAGGAACTGAAATTACATACAGAGCCAACATCTTGGCAGTCCCTTCCTTATTCCCCCCTCAAATCCTCACGGATAAACGTAGTAATTATTACTGCACATGCTTTGACTATTTTAGAGATGTGCATTTGATTTAATTCTATAAATAACTGCTATTCTTGTCATAAGAAAGCAACCTCTGTTTCTTCTCTGTGACTGTCAACTAATCACACAGACAGCCGATCTGGTTTATCTGGTAGTTCTGATCACAGTAGCGAAGCTTTTAGGCAAAAGCTGGATCAAGTGATTCTACGATTCAGGTGCCATCGCCAAACGCAGTCGGCTGCTTTCAAAATTGCCTCTTTCCAACAAAAAATTGATTTTGTGTATGCCATAAAAAGTGGATCTGTGGTTATTTTATTCAGTAATAACATGGTTACAACTAACCGGAAATAAGCTGTGAATTATAATCAAATTTGTAAAATCTAGATGCCAAAATACCGTTAGTTTAATGGATCGATAGTAATAATTAATTTTGCACCTAATCTAAATATAAATTTTAGAGTTGTTTAGGATCAATTATTTTTAATAAATTATGATTGGTAATGAGATGTGTGCAACTCAAAACTACTTCGATACATAAAGCCATGCTGAACAAAAGATTAATCATTTCATTACGAGGAATGTATTGGATGTATTGGAGTGACAACCGTATACATAATCGGCAAATGTATGTCTAGCCAGACGAGATGCAATCTGAAATATCAGCTAAATGCCAACTGGCAACTGGTGATTCAAAGAAGATATATGTGCATCTAAATTATAAATTTATGAAATAAACACAAGAAGTACTATAATGTTTCGGTTCAATAAAAATAATGTTCCGTATAGCTAAATCCGTTCGTATTATAATCAGAAAATATTTGGATTGAATTGTTTTGCATTTAACATCAACATAGTAGTAACAATTATGAGCAGGGAACCGTCCAGTGAGTTTACAAATCAAAATTATCGTTTTGTAATACATTTTACACTCATCTGTTTTAATTTCTAACCTTGTCAGGAAACCATTCGACAGTTTGACAGAAGAAAATATCGTATCCCTGCAAATATTACATGCAGATTTGGTGACCTAAAGTGTTCACAAACAAATAACTAATTGACATTCGCTACGGATATATCTATTTGTTTTTAATTCAATTGAAGATAAATAAATATTGTTACGTCGCACGATGCTTGAACACCATCACGATATTTTATATGATATGATACGATATTTTCTTTTGTCAAATCATTGGATGATTCCCTACTCAGACTAAACACTAAAACGGATCACAATCACCTTACAGGAAATATACGTTAATTTCAATTTGGAACCGAGCAGAACGGTTTGTTGTATGTACAACATGAGTGAGATGGACTTTTGCCATGGGAAGGGAAGATTTGTCGTTTTGACATAAATGAAGATTGGAATATAGGCCCATTCAGTTTTTGTTTATTATCATTCGGGTTTCGTTCAACGGTTCTGTCCTATACTATATTTATTTGGTTGGATCATAGACCTCGGTGTCGGTAACTTGTTTGACTTAAACAGTTTTTTTAGCATCATTATCTGGATATCTCGTTCACTTAGATGATCCTTATAAAATGAACAGGTTGTGAGAACGTCACATCTACGTTTGACCCCAACTGTCCACTCCGAAGTCAGTCAGGACGTAACTTCACTGCCACACAATAAGTAATAAATTACATTCCACGGTAATCGAGACAAGTCTATCATATTTTTATTATCCTTTCACTTTAATTTATATTTATTGAAGAAATCTGAAATTGACCATGAATGTCGATTAAAACCGTGTTGTTGAGATCGAACTATTTAGTTGGTTACATCTTACAATAACAATTAAAAACTCCGAATGTAATTCCCCATCGTAGCAAAAATTCCTTCTCGCAGTACGAGAATTATAATTTTCCAAGGAATTTACGACAGTTCGAGACCCGTCTATCCCTATCCATTACACATAATAATAATATATAATAATAATAATAATAATAGTTGTGAATCACAATGCAAATAATCCTTATGTCTAAGATTTTTTTATTATGAATCAATAGTTTTAGCCAAGAATAAATATGATGTATTATAACAGTGGAGTAGAATGAGTGCTATAATTTGTAGTAGCTAAACAAAATTGAAAAAATAAATATTGAAACCCAGCAATAATGTCCCCTTGTATCTGCTACTAAAGAGAGATAACTTGAGTAGGTTGCCTGTTGTTCAGTTGGAAGTCGACCTGCCTCAGGGCCTAATTATTAAATGAGTATAACTCGCTGGAAATAATTCCAGGCTCCTAAATATCAATTATTGATTGAATTATTATTTAGGCAAACCTTATCTCCCAAAATATCTATATTTTCTGTTCCTCATTGATGGGACACACTATGATTTAATCACCCTTTAACAAATAATTGTAACAAGTGAGATTTTTTGATGCGTCACACACTTCTAGAAAGGAGTCTTCCCATGTGAATCCCCATTATCATCGTGTTACCCATCACAAGGCAATTGATCTCATAATCATCCAAAAAACTGTGGCATAGCCTAGTTGGCTAACAGACACATCTTGGTCTTCTTTGGTCCATGTTCATTAGAGAAAATCCACTGTTTCGATTGTTCAGTGAAAGACAAAATTGGATAAGAAAAAGTTGTCAGAAGCTAGAAACCCCTCCTCCAGAATTCAGCTAATTTGAAAATGTTGGACAATCCTTCCCACTGAGGAGAGTCCCATTCCAAACAATAATTGCATGATGGGAGGCATCAATGCATTTGCATTTGCACATCAATGGAATTTTCTAAATGATAATTTGTAGAATATGTTTATATTCAGTAGCACTATAGTTAAATTAAATTAACAAGTTAGTCAAGTTGTTTATCTAACAATCCTAAGAGTCTAAGACACAAAGACAGTAAGAGGTACAATTTGGCAAGAAATGAAATATGACAAACTTGTAAAATTAACATCCTGAGTATAATTTTTTAACTCATTAATTGTTTATTTAACTCTAAAGTTGTCCCTTACAATAAAGTATGTATTAAGCATGCATACTCAGTGTCATTCTGACATTATGCATCCCATATTAAGGTAATGATTGTTCTAGAACACTGCAGATATAGAACAAAATGAAACCTATTCATTAATAACATAGATACATGGATTGGCTTAAATATGAGGTACCAAGTGATTATTAATTTTAAAAGATTACTGAACGCAGTGCTTATAGCCTTCATGGGTTGTTTCTCAATGATGATGAACATTAGCTAAAGTAAAATATAATCTTAAGTTTTTTTTTTAAGATTAGTATATTGGAGAGATAGGACATCAGCAAACTTACGTTAGAACTCTTAGAAGACAAGTTCACTAACACCAGAGTAGTAGTAACTTACACAAAAGAATCACATAATCACACGAATTTTCAGTACCACTGGCACTTTCTTCAGGTGAGTAGAGAGAGAGATTAATAATTCTTTTCCAGTGTAAGCTCAAAATGTCTTATTATTTCATGAATTCAAATTTTAAATAAGAATCAAAAAGTTGTTGGTCCTGAGAAAACACCTGGAATTTTAAAATTGTCAATGAGTGTGCACCCTAACTTAACACGTTCGCTGCTGATGGTGCTGCTGCCTGTTCTGAGCATGCGCTTGGTGCGGATCCGCACCAACTTCGTATCATAACTGTACGAAAAAATTAAATCGCTAGCTACGAACGAACGGTAAAAATTTGTTCAACTGAATGTTTTAAGCAAGCTCACAATGAATCCTCTGTCTGTGGACAGTGCTCGGCGCCGGGCGCACACTAAACAAATAACATGAGTCATCCAATATGGTGCGGATCCGCACCAAGCGCATGCTCAGAACAGGCAGCAGGGTGCGGATCCGCACCATCAGCAGCGAACGTGTTAAACGGTTATTGCATATCATGAAGAAGCACATGTCCTGAGGTTAGTTTCAAGATATTTATACTCTTATTTTACCTG